>JANZXR010000006.1:30842119-30855636 GCA_027575705.1 Erythroxylum echinodendron
TTTCAACTTAGCTCACAACTCTATTCTTTCCCTCTCATCCGAAGCCTCTCTTTTCTTCTATTCTTCTTTCATTCACGCCACCACCTGCTAAGAAGACATGTCCACCATGCCTTTCTCAAAAGTCCACTTTACCCTTGGTTCTTAAGCTATATTCCAAAAATGCCCTCAATTTCCTCTCATTCATTTATTCCATAAGCTATCATGCTTAAGTTAATGGGAAAAATTTTTCAGGGGGCCGACAAAAGCGGAACATAAAAAATAGTAAATAAGCTGGACGAATTACCAGGACAGATGGACAACGAGAGATGAAGTCAATGACGGATGACAATGGAAGATGTGTGTAGCTTTTGGAACGCAATTGGCAGAGGAAACAATGATGTACAAACCTAGTTAGGATGAAGAAGAAGACAACTTCGTCATTAGGCTTTAAATAACATGAAAACAACATCGTTTTAGTGGAATAAATGACATCGTATTCGTTAAATTCTAAAAAAACTGTGGGTGACATTTGGCAAAGATTCTAGGAAAACATTAGTGATGATTTTAGGAAAATGTTGCAAAAGGGTTGACCATTGGCAACAATTTATGAAAACTATCACCAAAGAAATGCATATGTAGCAACAATTTAGAACAACCTTTTACGACGATTACATAGTTCGTCACCAATAGTTTTCTAAATGCTAACCATGTTGTGACCTTTTATGGCACTTTTTGAAAATTATCGCAAAAGGCTAACTATTTGGTGATATTTTTACTAAATGTTCACCAAGCCTAAGGCTTCGGCAATTATTTTATAAATTGTCGCCAAATTTTATCACATATATTACACTCTATATATTTAACAAATTTTATTGAATATATAAATTTTATAAAATAGTATAGAATTTATATAATAAATAGAGTTTTGTGATACCATATAAAATTGTTAAAGCATATATTTTAAAAGATAAAAGTATAAAGTATAAATCAATGTAATCTTGATTAATTTTGAATTTATAGTTTTATAAATTTTTTAAATGACATTGTTGTTAGCTAAATTTATTTTTAGACTTAGAATCATTATCAATAATATTAAATTTGATTTTTATAAATATGATGTTTGGAAGAATTAAAAGAGAGTCACTTAAGCATTTAGCAATGATTTAAAAAATTGTTGCCAAAGAGTGTATAATAAATTTTCTTATACTTATTTATCATATTATTCTTAATATTTAATATTAATTTCCATTTTTTACTATATGGCAATTATTTTTAAAATATATTGTAATTAATATAATTATATACCGTAATTAATAAAATGATTTATAAATGTATAAATAACAATTGTAATTAATATAATGATATATGAATATATAAATAATAAATAAATTTTCTTGTATCTTAGTTATCATATTATTCTATTTAATCATATTTTTCTATTTATTATATATAAATTCTAAACTGTTATATAAAATTTTCATATTATATAAAATTTCTGTAATATATAAAGTGTAATATATAGAAAAAGTCTTTGTCAATCAATTGGCATCAAAGGTTAATAATTAGTGACGCTAGGTAGCCCTTGGCAATGAATTTGGAGAAGCATCAACCAAAGTGTAACCTTTCACGATACTACAGCAAAAAGTGGTTTAGGCAACACTAAGTTTGTAAAATTTTAAATTATGTTGCTTAAAACTAATATAACGCAATGGTTTTTAGAGCATTGCCTTTGGTAATATTAATAGGCAACACTAATAGTAATTTGTTGCTATATATTTAAAAGGGCAAAAAAATTAAAGTAATGTTGCTATAAAATTTTATATAAGCAATAATTAAATCTATTGTAACGTTAAATAATAATTAAGGGTTATAATAATTAGCATCGAACTCAGACCTAATTAAGCCGAAGTCCTACCTGAGTCCGAGCACAATCAAGTATAACTAAACTTGATTAAATATATAATTTAATTTTTAAAATAAAATTTTAAAGTTTGGATGAGGTTGAACCAGACAATCTGAGCTCGACTTAAAACTTAAAAATATTAATAAACTAAGCATAGCCTAAAATTTAGTTAATTCGGGTCGAATCAAGCTAAATCAAACCGAAATGGGTACTTTTTTTCATAAGTAATAACAATTAAAGTATATTGTTTTATGTTATATATTATTTATTATGTATTATGTATTATTTATATTTATTTTACTTTTTATAATATTGAGAAAAAATATATCTTTTTTATGAAAAGAATAGGCGTCATTGGACTTTTCACTTTCATCTGATATAATATGATCGCGCCAATCCTTTAGGACTTTTCACCTTCCCTCTGCTCTTCATACGATGCTGTAGATGCCTAAAAAATTGATGTTGGTTTAGCATTTGGATGTTGTAGTGTTGAGGTGTAGCTAGTGGTGCTCCCTTCATTCACATCAGGTGCTGCTGGTGCTTCATTCACGTCAGGTGCCGCTAGTTTCATGTCGTTCACATACAGGTGCTGCACTGGTGGTTAGTTATCTTCCTTCAAATCATCAAGTGCGCTAGTTCCTAGTTTCAAATATTTAACGTACACGTGCTACCCTATTTGGATAACGTCATTCACGTACAGGTTCATTGTCTTATTTGAATCTCCTGCACCTATAAATCTCGTTTAAACTTCTAAAGTTAACTCTGGCTGCTTGCGATTTTACCGAAATGATATAAGTTAAACAAGTGAATTTTACATCCTCAAACAGTCAAACTACATCAATTACACGGGTCATTTTGACTAACATCTAATGGCCCTGCTGCTCGTTGTCTTCTTGAACCTCACGCACCTGTCTTCTCTGATAATCCTAGTTTTTGAAATAATTAAGTTATGTTCTAAACCATTATTTATTTAAGAGATGTAAACATATATATGAGGATTTTAGATGAGATCTTGGTGGAAACTAAATCAACAGAAACAAATTAAGTTGCATAAAGAGTTATAACTTGTTAGCAATGTATGATTGCTTAGATGAAATCCTTACGGCTGAAATAAGTGTATGGTTGCTTTGATGAAATAAATTAAATCAATAGAAATAACTTATTTTCACATCTTTAATTATTTAGATGTGTTTTTTAATTCTCTTAAATCCTAGGGCTTCGTAACTACAATTTTTATTTTTATATTTTTAATAAATCGTATATGTAATTTTTCTTGGTTATTATCATATTCCATATTATATATATTACTTTGATGAACAGTTACCTATCAATGGATAAGAGAGATAGACATTGGATGACTTTTCTAAGATATAGTGATGAATATATGAGTGTAGTTGATCGTTTTTTTAAAAGGCTTTTTCTAAGGTGGCTAACAGAAATCAAATTTCTTGTCCATACAAGAAGTGTTGCAATTATTATTGGTATAAAAGAAATATTTTATTTGATCATTTGATTGTTAATGGATTTGCTCCAGGATATGATGGTTGGGAATTGAATAAGGAAGGATCAACTAATACAAATATGCATATAAATGATGAGAATGAATCTGATAGAAGGTCTATGCATGATAATATAGATGGATTACTACTTGACATATTTAGAGACATAGATGAATGTCCCTATAGTTGTGAAGGAGTTAGTAATGGTCTACATGTTGATGCTAAGAAGTTTTTTAAGTTGGTCAATGAAGGAAATCAAGAATTATATCCTGGTTGTCAAATTTTTTCTAAACTTTCTTTCACAATTCGACTGTATCTTTTTAAGTGTACCCATGGAATTAGTAATGTAGCTTATACTGATCTCATTGGGATACTTAAAGAGGCCTTTCTCAGTGCAAAAATTCCTGAATTTTTTAATGCGACAAAGAAACTTGTGAAGGATTTAGGACTTCATTATAAAAAGAAACATGCATGTCCCAATGATTGTGTTTTATATTAGGGAAATGATGAGAAAGCAATCAGTTGTAGAGTGTGTGGTGTATCTAAGTGGAAACAAAGTTATAATAGCCAAGATAACAGAGATCATGTGAGGCAAATTCTAGCCAAGGTGTTTAGATATTTTCCATTAAAATCGAGGTTGCAACATCTATACATATGTGTAGAATTAGCTAAATTCATGAAATGGCATGATAAGGAGCATCCCAAAGATGGCCATTTAAGGCATCCTACAGATGGCCAAGCTTGGAAAGACTTTGACTCATTGTATCCTAATTTTGCATGAGATCCTCATAATGTCAGATTAGCTCTTGCCACTAATGGATTTAATCGTTTTCGCACAATGAGTGTTTCACATAGTATATGACCCATAATTTAGTAAGCTATAACTTAGCACCATGGAGATGTTTAAAATCATAAAATTTGATATTGTCTTCAATTATACATCACCCGACTCCTCCTGGAAAGGATTTTGATGTTTTTTTTTACAACCTTTGATTAAAAAGCTGAAAGAGTTGTGGGAGTTTGGGATAGAGACATATGATGCTTCAACTAATGAATCATTTAAGAAGTGTGCAGCCTTGTTATGTATAATTAGTGACTTTCCAGGATATGTAATATTGTCTAGATGGAGTACAAAGTGAAAGTTAGTATGCCCTAATTGTCATTATAAAACTTGCTCTCAATATTTCAAGCATAGTAGAAAAACTTGATACTCAATCATCGGATATTTTTGGATAAAAATCATCCTTGGAGGAGCAATAGGAGATCATTCGATGGTGATATAGCATTAAAAGAACCACCAATTCCTCTGTCAAGGTTTGATGTATTTGAGCTTATTAACGGGTATCATAACGTGTTTAGGAGGGAAAATAAACAAAAAACACCAAATGATAATACTTGGAGGAAGAGGTTTCTATTTTTTGAATTACCTTACTGGAAACATAATAGGTGACGACATAATCTTGATGTGATGCACATCGAGAAATATGTATGTGATAGTATTCTAGGAACTTTGTTGGAGATTTTGGGGAAGTCAATAGATCATCTTAATGCAAGGTTTGATTTAAAAGAAATGGGGATTTCAAAAGATTTACAGCTTATCAGAGTAGATGACTCTCACGTGTCACTAGCCCGGACTTGCTTTTACACAGAGGAAAAAAACTTTTATTCAGTTTTGAAGAATGTAAAACTACCACAAGATTGTGCATCAAATATTGCACAATGTATTGATGTTAGTAAGAAAAAAATATCAGGATATAAAACACTTACCCCAATTTACTGTCTGGAAAACACTACCAAAAAAAGGTTGTAGTTGTTTTGAGTATATTAGGTGCTTTTTTCAAAAGGGTATGCAGTACAGTAATTAAGCTAGTGGATCTTGAGCATCTAGAAAAGGAAATTGTGGAAGTACTATATCAACTTGAAATAATAGTTCTACTTTTTTCTTTGACATAATGGTTCATTTACCTATTCATTTACCAAAGCAAATCAAATATATTGGACTAGTGCATTTCCACTCTATGTACTTTGTTGAGAGGTATTTGGGTAGGTTAAAAAGATTTATTCGTAACAAAAGCCATGCAAATGTTTGCTGTATTTATATGCGTCATGAGGTGAGAAAAAATATAATAAGCATATGGAACATAATGACAATACAAATCTTTTTAATCTATCTTCTTCATTTTTTCCAAAAGTTGGGCATCCTGTTAGAGGGAAAGGTAGAAGGAAAGAAAAAGATGTTGAGAAGTACATTAGGTAAGGTACACATACATTATTTATCCATATTAAGATTATTTTTTAATGGATACATATTAATTAACATATGTTATTCTTTTTAGGGAGCATAAAAAATTGAAAGAGACAAGCACTAAAAAAAGTCGATGGGCAAGGGCACAAGATCATTCCAATGAGTTTCCTCAATGGTTTCAAGATAAGGTGATATCTTGTAATGATAACCTAATTCATATTCGTTGGTTGTCCATAGGCCCTAACAATGTGGAAAATAAATATTTAGAATGGGATGTGAGGCGTAAGAATCAAAATAGTAGAGTCTTTTTGATGGCATTAACTTTGAGTTTTGTAAGTTCTAGAAATCAAAATCGAACACTTGGAAATATGACATACTATGGAGCAATAAGGGAAATTATTGAAGTGGATTACTAGGTGCAGTTCAGTGTAGTTTTTTTAAAATGTTGTTGCTATCAAGAGGAGAAAGATGATTATGGGCTTACTCTAGTAAACTTCAAAAAGTTATGGTATATGGATGATCCTTTTGTATTGGGAAGCCAAGTTCATCAAGTGTTTTATGTAGCAAATTATTTTTAGGAAGGTTGTCATTATGTAGAGAAAAAGGTACCTCAGTATCTATTTCATATACCTTTAGATGATAATGAAAATGTTGAAGAAACATATTGGGGAGAACCAAATAATTATGTCAGTGATTTCTTTTAAAATAATGGTGACATAAACCTTAATTGGTATAGAGAAGATTTACCTGTAGACACTGTGGTCTTACCTCTAAATATCTTAAATATAGAAATAGAAAACAATGATGATGAAGATGATATAGACTTTGATGACACTGATTAGGATTGGATGGATATTCATCAATAATCTTTTATGGAAGGTCCTTATTTATTTTTCTTTCTCTATTAAAAAGATAAATTTTGCAACTATATGTTTAAATATATACTTTACTAATGTAATTATTTATATGGTTGTTAAAAACAATATTCTTTGTTGTTATAGGTCTTCACAATGAAAAAAGGGAAGAAGCAAACATGTGCAACCAAATTTGTTGCACCAGGGTCTATGGCTAATTTTGTAAGAAAGTAGCAAAAGAAGACTCGTGCTTATGAACTAAAAGATTCATCTGATTTGTCATATAGAGAGGAAGAGAATTTGGAAAATAGTGAAGAGCAATGCCAATTTATTAAAGAAAAGGTACATGTTTTCTCATTTTCTTTAGAAATATATATGTTATTATTCTACTATTAAATTTGCTTTGCATATAGTTGCTATATATAAGTGATTATCTTACTGTTAAATTTATTTTTCTTTCCACTGGTTCATTATGGCAAATTTTAATAGACATGAAAGGACCATTCTTGTAAGAAAAATGGAAAACTGTAACCTTTATGTCCTTCAGGTAGTATTACTGACTTTTTAAGGTGGAAAAAACCAAAAAAACTTATTGAGGAACAACCAAAAATGGAACAAGTAAGTGGAGGGGATGAAATACATGAAAATGTAGTAGAAGGAAAAGTAAGGGAAGTGATTGTTGAAGAAGATTATACTTTTCTAAGGTAAAAAGAATTAATAACTAAAATGATGGAACGACAATCTGAACAACATGAAGATGTAGTAGAAGGAAATGGATATGATATAGGCATGGATATGGCAGAAATTGCTACTACTTAATGTAAAGGTAATCATATAGTTTGCTATTTTTAAAATAATTTCTCTTTTATATACTAACATTAATAATTATTTTAAATATAAAATTTGTGAAGAAGAAGGGAAAAGGTCCTTCTTTACTTAAAGATGTTCATAGAAGATCCATGGAACAATTTTTTGTAATGCTTTTAATTAGGCGATTGGTCTAAATGAGAAGACATCAAATGAATTCACACTTTTCTTAGGTACTGTAGCTTGTAAACAAAATCTTGCACATCTAAACTATGTTAATTGGCGACAGATTCCCAAAGAACCTATTTTGAATATGTTAACGTAAGAAATCATTATCTTAATACTCATTTCAATTTTGATTTTTGACATTTAAATGAGTATTTCTTAAAGTGCAGAAGAGATATATTCTACCATTAGAAGCTAAAGAATGGACTTTGAAAACTATTAGAGATGCATGGAGTATTTACAAGTGTAGCTTGAAGCAAAAGCATTTCGAACAATATATGACAGATGCAGAAAGAATGGCCAATCGTCCTAACTAGATAAGCAAAGAAGTCTTTGAAGATCTCATTTCTTATTGGAACCACCCATATGTGAAGGGTGATAATTATTATTACTTTTTACAAATTAGTTACATAATATATAAATAATATAATGCTTTAATATGTAGAAAATTGCTAAAGCAAATACTCAAAATAGAAAACAACAAACTGAAATGTATACAGCTGGTCCTAAGAGCTTTGCAAGTATTTGTGCTAAATTGCTAAGTTCTCTAATAAGTTATGATCTATTAAGAAATTGTTTTAATTTTCTAAATTATTTCTAAATTGTAGTTAGCAATTGTTTTAGTGGATAGAAAAATGAAAGAGAAAATAAAACTCCACTCTTTAATGTTGAAAAGTATATTGCAACTTATAAAAGAAAGCCTGGAAAAGTATACAAGCAATCTACTAAAGCTATAAGGGAAAAAATTATGAGTAATGTTGATTTTGTAATAATTTTCTATATTGTTGCTACTTTTGTTGAGATGCCCAAATTTATTGTTTATTTCATGTGTTTATAATTCCATATTATTTGTTTTATATATTGTTAATTTGTTCTTCTTGTCAAAAATGAGTTATTTCTAGTATAATTGGAATTATAATAGGTTTTTTGTAATTATATATGGTGCTTGCATTCATTACTATGACTGCAAATTTTCTTTTGTAAGCTCACATTGAAGAAGTGCAAAAGGAAAATGATAGTAAAAAGCTTGTTAAAGTTATGGCTGATTTGGGGGTGATAAGGCCTAGCCATAATAAACTTTTTAAAAGGGTGTGAAAGTATCTACCATAAAAGAAACAAATACGGTGAGTGAAGCCTTGTACAAAGTTCCTAATGAGTATTTGCAGTCCATCAAGAATGCATTAGAAGAAAAGATTAACCAAAAACTAGAAGTTGAAAAGGAGAGAATAAGAAAGGAATTAGAACAAGAGAAAGTTGAATGCTTGGAAATGAAAAGGCAACTAGAACAAGATAAAGTTGATAGAGAAGAATGCATTAGAAGAAAAGATAAACCAAAGAGTAGAAGTTGAAAAGGAGAGAATGAGAAAGGAACTAGAACAAGAGAAAGTTGGATGCTTAGAAATGAAAAGGCAAGTAGAACAAGATAAAGTTGATAGAGAAGAAATGATGAAACAAATGTTCTCCCTCATTCAATCTTAGCTTGGCAAGCTAACACCACTGACATAGACATGCTTTGTAAATTGATTACACCTACTCAATCAAGAAAGGACTCCTCTATTCCTCCAAACCATACATATCAACATGAAGAATATCAAGTAACAAATTTCCTTAATTTAGTGTTTTTGTACATTGTCATGCTATCTTTTTTGTTTAGATTAGCCAATTATGTTTATGCTTTCTGAATTTGTTCATAAAAAGAACTGAATCATTATGTTGTTAGTTTTTGGAATATATTATTTGTCTTGATTAAATTGACATCACAATAAAGTAGTTAGTATTTCATTTTTTACCTATGTCAACTTATTTATGAGCATAGTAGTTTTACAATTCTAATATACTTCTTGTTTCTTTCCTTCATTTTTTTAGGATGTTGATGATTAGGAGTGGACAAAGAGGTACTTGGTGAAGGATTTTGGATCGCCCATACATATTGGTTTTATTTATTATTTAGATTAATTCACTTATATTCCATATGAAATGGTGGACGATATTGTATATGGATATTTTAGCCAGTGATTTTTTGCTTTCTTTTTTTGAATATATTAAAAGATTGAATTTTACAAGTCCTTATGGACTATTTACTATATATAAATGTCATTTTTATCGTTAATTTATCTTTCATAATTTGTACGTAATTAAGATGTACATTAATATCTATATATTTCGTTTAATGTCAATATAGATGTTGAATACATATTAAAAAGAACTTGATTTTATGTTAAATAATATTGGTAATGAAGAATAAAATTTTGCTTTTATTATTACAAATTATGCCTAAAAATTCACTTGTTACCTTATAAAGAGTTAAAAGTGTTGCAATATCTATTTAATATTGTTGTTATAGTTTGAAGTTAATGTATTGCCTTAGTCAAAACTTAAAGCAACATTTTTATTTTATTTCCTAATCAAAAAATTATGTTGCCTTATTGCAGCATCACTTCTTGTAACAATATGAATTTTGTTGCCTTAAACCAATTGTAACAATAATCATACTTAGCAATGATTTTGTCTATTACCTAAAACACTTTTTGCTGCAGTGACTGTCTTGAAATTATCGCAAAAGTGTTTTCTCTTTTGGCAACAGTTTTTAAAAATCATCGCAAAAGTTTGACCTTTTCGCAAAAATGTTTGTATTCTTCACTAATGGTGAAGCCAAATCCATGTTGTTTTATCAAATTGAAAACCTAATCAAGCAAAGATAGGACTAAATCATCATTTTCACCCTATCTTCCTCTTCCTAGTTGAGATTAGGTTTCTTCCATTTTAGTGTCCAAGTTTTGAGCTTCATCTTTATCTTCGATGTTAGTCTTCATCTCCAGTATGTGTTTTCATCTTCAACTTTGGTTTTCAAAGTAATCCACTTCCACAATACCTATACATAATGTGTTGGACTTCATCTGAGTTAGTGTAAACCTTGGTTGACTTTGCATTTGGGGGAGATTTTTATTACTTTCTGAAAGCAATGAAATGAAAGGGGAGCCCGTGCCCTTTACAACCCCCACAGTTAACATTCTTATATTGATTTTTTTTCGTGTTATAGTTCTTCTTTTCAACTTTGAAAGCAGTAAAATGGTTATTTTCTTTTTTTAATTTGTTAAGAATTACAGTTAAAAAATGTCTCATTGATTATGGCACTGGAGAGTATGTGCATATACTGCTATTGAAAGGAATCATGTATGAGATTATTAGTGTTTTCTATTTTAATTTAGTTTTCATCAAGTTGTCTCAGTTAATAGACACAATTAACATTGCTAGAATGTTAGAACAAACTTTCCTAATTAAATAAATGAAAACAAAAGTGTATAATGATAGTGATACGGGGATTAAGGCAATTTAATGTAAAAAAATTTATGGGAAAGTGAGATATTTATATGCTTGAATGATTATCCAAGATCTTTAAAGTCATTTCCTCAGCCTTTCTTCTTATTTACAATGTTTCTAATGTTTGTAATAAGTTCATGTTTAAGATGTTATCTCTTGCTGATGCTTCTGGTCAGAAATAATGCATTATATTTATATCTATGTTCAAAAATAATACATGGATTGATCACAACCACAAAGAAAAGTAGTTAACTTTACCTTCATTGATAATCATCTTTGATTTAGTAGTTAATTTATGTAAGTTATGACTTATGCTTATGTGTAAAAGTACTGATTATATGTGTAATAAAAACTTTCTTTTCTTATATGAGTAGGTTATAAACTCATTTTTAACTAGTTATACTGAGTTATTGATGTCCATTAATAATCTTAGAAGTGTGTCAGATGTTAAAAGCACATTCAAATAAGAAGTTTTTCATTCTTAATGATGTTAGATCATTTATCAATTTGTGATATGTGCTCTTGGTTTTATTAATCTTTAAGGATGAGTGGCAAACTTAGAATATGCATGTCTAGGGGATATTTGGTTGGTTAAAAATTAAGTTTCGATGATCTTTGCTTCTTTTTTGAATATTTTATTAATTGAATATAACTTCATATGATTTATCATTTCCTTATTTAATTGTACACTCTGCTTCTATATTGAATATATCTATGAGCTATGTTTGTTTCTATTGCGCTTTCAAAATAAAAACATTAGCATAAATTCATCATAAAATTTCAATGTGGTATATATTTTCTAATTTCGAAAATGAGCTCCAGTGGGAGGTATCTGGCAGAATCCTCCCTGCTGAAGAACAAATCGGCACACAACAAATATGTTCACTAAAGTCTAGTCACTGCTTGCCTTTAATGGCCAATGTTCTTTTTCAAGATTTTTAGTCTCATGGAAGTTTGCTATCTTTCTTTATTTTCTGCATCTCATTTTCTATTAAAAAGCTATCAAATGAATGTGTGATTGTATATACTATGTATTTTTGTAATTCTTGCTCAAATCTTCAAAAGAACATAGATGAAAATGGAGGCAGTGGCAATGTCCTAATTGTCCATACAGGATTTGGCAAATCTGTAGTTTTGAAGCAGATGTCGATTACGAAAACTATGTATGTTTGTTGAGACAATTATGGAGTCATTCAAGAAGGTATGCATGTGTCCAAATTTGGGCTCCTTATACCGTTTGATTTAGCTTTTTTAGTTTTTAAGATTTAATTTTTCTAAGGATTGTGAAGAAATTAAAGTGATTGCTCTGTATTGTTTGTTCCTTAGGTGAAACGCCTCGTATGAAGTTCATCTAATTCATAGAAACACATGGTATGAAGTTCATCTAATTCATTGTTCCATACTACATCTGGGAAATCTTTTAGTGTATCTTATGCTAGTTTAGTTAAAGTTAAGAAGTTGTTGGAAGATTCTGTCAATAAACCAACTATTGGAGCAAGATCTTTGTCATTTTTAGTTGATGCCTTTAAATATGCAAAGAGCATTCTTGGGTATCCAGACATAGGGAATTCTTTTACCTTATTTGTCGAGTCTTATGTCACTTGGAATCAAGAAAATAATTATATCTTTTTCTTTTCGATGGAATAGGCATGAAATTCACTTTCTTTTTCTCTTTATTTATTGTTTTATCTACAAAAATTGCTAAAGTGGTAATTAAAATCTTGCATTACTTACCATATACTATTATATTATATTACTTACCATATATCATTATTTATTATTTTGTCTATAAGAATCAAATATCATTATAGTAATTATATAATGCTATAAATATTAATAAATATTAAGTAGAATATAAAAATAAAATTGATAGACAATAAATTTGAAGATAATGAGAATTACAAACTTCATGGTAAAACTATTTAAAAATTTTATGATACCATATAAAATTGTCAAATCATATATTTTGTAAGAGAAAAATGAAAAGTATAAACTTATGTAAATTAACTAATTATGAGCTTATAGTCTCATAAATTTTTGAAATGATATTCTTGTTAGCTATATTTATTTTTATACTTAAAATCATTGTCAATAATATTAAATTTCATTTTTTATCAATATGATGTTTAGTCGCAAAATGATCAAGTGAAAGTTAGTGACCTCATAATTATAAATAAGAAATTTATTTTGTTTTAAAGAAATAAGAGAGACTTATTAAGCAGACAATCCAAAGGTTATGCATTTGAAATCATCACCAAATGTTATGCATTTGAAAGGCTTATCATTTGGCGACAATCTTACTACAATGTCATCAAAGGTTAAGCATTTTGTAAAAATTTCTAAACAACTTCGCCAAAGCCTTATCCTTTGTCCACGATTTATTAGGCTTGCTATTGGACCCTAAAACGTTTTACTTAATCTAAAAATACTTAAAATGAATCTAAAATTCTCATTAGTACAAAATCTAGCTGACAATACAACAATATGTAACCTTTCAAGACACATTACAAAAAAATACGAAATCTCATTACACAAAGGTTACATGAACTACGAAGTCTTAAAAATGACTAATGCCTTGTGTCTTCCAAACATTTTCCAGATCACTGTCATTTTTGTTTCTAAATCTTTCCTTATCACAACGCATACCAAGATCATCTTCTCTACTTCATTTTCAACTCCATATC
>JANZXR010000006.1:30855736-30866178 GCA_027575705.1 Erythroxylum echinodendron
TAATTTTATAAATTAAATTAAATTGGGATTATTATTTATTATTATGATTTTTGGAGACAGAGTACAACTGTATAATACGACAATGCACTATTTTGTAATCTTAAAAAAAATTTAGGGACTATTTCATAAATTTAAAAAATTACCCGAAACAGTATCCGGTATTAATCGGTACCGGTACAGTACCGTACCAGAACCCAATCCGGTATCAAGTCTGGTACGGTATACGCAACATTGGTCATGATGCTCACATTATTCTGCAACACTTACTCCAATTTGCTGTCAAGAAACACTACAAAAGAAAGTTGCAGTTGTTTTGAGTAGATTAGGTGCTTTTCTCAAAGGGTATGCAATAAAGTAATTAATTAGCTAGTGGATCTTGAGCATTTGGAGAAGGAAAATGTGGAAGTACTATTTTAATTTGAAACAATCTTTCTACCTTGTTTCTCTGACATCATGGTTCATTTACCTATTCATTGACCAAAGCAAATCAAATATATTCTACCAATGCATTGCCACTCCATGTACTTTTTTGAGAGGTATTTGGGTAGGTTAAAAAGATTTATTCTTAACAAAAGCCAACCAGAAGGTTCTATTGCTGAAAGATACTTAGCTGAAGAATGTGCAAATTTTTGTTGTATTTATATGCATTATGAGGTGAGAAAAAAATATAATAGGCATATAGAACGTAATGACAATACAAATCTTTTCGAAGGATCTTTTTCATTTTTTCCAAAAGTTAGGTATCCTATTGGAGGGAAAGGGTGAAAGAAAGGCAAAGTTGTAAGTTTAGCCTTAAACACATTAAATCAAGGTCATCGATACATTTTATTTAAGTCAAATGGAAAAGATGTTGAGAAGTACATTAGGTAAGCAACACATACATTATTTATCCATTTTAAGATCTTTTTTTATTCCCATCATATTAATTAACATATGTCATTCATTTTAGGAAGCATCAAAAATTGAAAGAACTAAAAGAAGTCGATGGGAAAGGGCACAAGATCATTCCGATGAGTTTCCTCAGTGGTTTCAAGATAAGGTGATATCTTGTAATGATAACCTAATTCATATTTGTTGGTTGTCCAAAGGCTCTAACAATGTGGCAAAGAAATATTCAAGTTATGTTATTAATGGATACAAGTTTGTGATTAAAAAATGGGATGCAAGATGTAAGAATCAAAATAGTGGATTCTCTTTGACAACATTAACTCTGAGTTTTCTCAGTTCTAGAGATCAAAATCCAACACTTGAAAATGTGACATACTATGGAGCAATAGGAAACTATTGAAGTGGATTATTGGGGGCAATTCAGTGTAGTGTTGTTTAAATGTTGGTTGTATCAAGAGGAGAAAGACGATTATGGGCTTACTTGAGTAAACTTCAAAAAGTTATGTTATATAGATGATCTTTTTGTATTGGAAAGCCAAGTTCATCAAGTTTTTTATGCAGCTGATTGTTTTGAGGAAGATTTTCATTATGTGGAGAAGAAGGTACCTAAGTATCTGTTTAATGTACCTTTGGATGATAATGAAAATATTGAAGAAATATATTAGAGAGAAACAAATAACCGTGTCAGTGATTTCTTTCCAAATAATGGTGACATAAACCCTAATTGGTCTAGAGAAGATTTACTTGTAGACACTGTGGACATACCTCCAAATATCTTAAATATAGAAACAGAAAATGATGATGAAGATGATATAGAGTTTGATGAAACTAATTGGGATTTGATGGATATTGATCAATAATCTTTTATAGAAGGTCCTTATTTATTTTTCTTTCTCTATTAAAAAGATAATTTTTGTTACTATATGTTTAAATATATACTTTACTAATCTAATTATTTATATGGTTGTTAACAACAATATTCTTTATTGTTATTGGTCTTCATAATGAAGACTCGTGCTTATGAACTAAAAGATTCATCTTATCTGTCACATAGAGAGGAATAGCATTTGGAAAATAGTGAAGACCAATGTCAACTTATTAAAGAAAAGATAAATGTTTTCTCATTTGCTTTAGTAATATATACGTGATTATTCTACTGTTAAATTTGCTTTATATATAGTTGTCATATATATGTGATTATCCTACTGTTAAATTTATTTTTCTTTCTACTGGTTTTCATTGTGACAAATTTTAATAGGGAGGAAAGGACCAACCAGGTAAGAAGAATGGCATACCTAGGGATGTCAATCGACCGGCTTGGCCCGTTTATATTTTTTTTAATTAAAAAATTACAAAACGGTGTCGTTTTAGACAAAACGACATTGTTTTGTCCAAAATGGCTAGCTCGTGGCCCATCCAATCCGGTCCAAAAACAGGTTGGGTCTAGTCGGGCCTGACCGAAATTGCCATCTCTAGGCATACCATAACCTTTATGTCCATCAGGTAGTATTACTAACTTTTTAAGGTGGAAAGAATAAAAGAAACTTGATGAGGAACAACCACAAATGGAACAAGTAAATGGAGGGGATGAAATACATAAAAATGTAGTAGAAGGCAAAGCAGGGGAAGCGATTGTTGAAGAAGTTTGTACTTTTCTAAGGTGGAAAGAATTAATAACTAAAATGATGGAACGACAATCTAAACAACATGAAGAAGCAGTAGAAGGAAATGGATATGATATAAGCATGATATGGTAGAAATTGCTACTACTCACTGCAAAGGTAATCATATATTTTACTATTTAAAAGTAATTTCTCTTTTATATACTAACATTAATAATTATTTTAAATATAGAATTTGTGAAGAAGAACGGGAGAGGTCCGACTTTGCTTAAGGATGTTCATGCAAGATTCATGGAATAATGCAAACCAATTTTTTTCAATGCTCTTAATCTGGTGATTGGTTCAAATGAGAAGACATTAAATGAATTCACACTTTTCTTCGGGACTGTAGCTCGGAAAAAAAATCTTGCACCACTAAACCATGTTAATTGGCAATAGATTCCTAAAGAACCTATTTGGGAATATGTTAATGTAAGAAATCATTATCCTAATGCTCCTTTTAATTTTGATCTATGACATTTAAATGAGTATTTATTAAATTGCAGAAGAGATATATTCTACCATTAGAAGATAAAGAATGGACTTTGAAAACTGTTGGAGATGCATGGAGAATTTACATGTGTAGAGTGAAGCAAAAGCAATTTAAACAATATATGGAAGATGCAGAAAAAATGGCTAATCGTCTTAACTATATAAGCAAAGAAGTCTTTGAGGATCTCATTTCTTATTAGAACCACCTACATGTGAAGGTACGATAATTATTATTACTTTTTACAAATTAGTTACATGATATCTAACTAATATAATGATTTAATGTGTTGAAAATTGTTGAAGCAAATAATTAAAATAGAAAACAACAAACTGAAATGCATATAACTGGTCCTAAGAGCTTTGCAAGTATTTATGCTAAGTTGGTAAGTTCTCTAATGAGTTATATTCTATTAAGCAATTGTTTTAATTTTCTAAATTATTTCTAAATTGTAATTAACAATTGTTTTCATGGATAGCAAAATGAAAGAGAAGATAAAACTCCACTCTCTAATGCTGAAAAGTATATTGCAACTTATAAAAGAAAGCCTAGAAAAGTGTACAAACAATCTACTGAAGTTATAAGGGAGAAAATTGTGAGTAATGCTGGTTATGCAATAATTTTCTGCATTGATGCTACTTTTGTTTAGGTGCCCAAATCTATTGCTTATTTCACGTGTTTATAATTCCATTTTATTTTTTTTATATTGTCGATTTATTCTTCTTGTCAAAATAAGTTGTTTCTAGTGTAATTGGAATTATACTAGATTTTTTGTAATCATATATGGTGATTGCATTCATTACTATGACTGCAAAATTTCTTTTGTAGGCTCACATTGAAGAAGTACAAAAGGAAAATGATAGTGAAAAGCTTGATAAAGTTGTGGCTAATTTGGGGATGATAAGACCTAACCATAATAAACTTTTTAGAAGGGGTGTGAAAGCATCTACCATGAAAGAAAAAAAATATGGTTAGTAAAGTCTTGTACAAAGTTCCTAACAAGTATTTGCAGTCCGTCAAGAATGCATTAGAAGAAAAGATGAACCAAAAAGTAAATGTTGAAGAAAAGAGAATGAGAAAGGAATTAGAACAAGAGAAAGTTGAACGCTTGGAAATGAAAAGGCAATTAGGACAAACTAAAGTTGATAGAAAAGAAATGATGAAACAAATGTTCTCCCTCATTCAATCTCAACTTGGGCAAACTAACACCACTGACATAGACATGCTTTGTAAATTGATTACTCCTAGTTAATCAAGAAAGAAATCTTCTATTCCTCCTAAGTATACATATCAACATAAAGAATATCAGTTAACAAATTTCCTTAATTTAGTGTTTTTGTACATCATCTTGTTATCTTTTTTGCTGAGATTAGCTGCTCATGTTCATGCTTTCTGAATTTGTTCATAGAAAGAACTGAATCATTGTGTTTTTAGTTTTTAGACTATATTATTTTTCTTGATTGAATTGACGTCAAAAAAAAGTAGTTAGTGTTTCATTTTTTACATATATCAACTTATTTGTGAGTATAGTAGTTTTACAATTCTAATATTCTTCTTGTTTCTTTCTTTCTTTTTTTCTAGGATGGTGATGATTAGGAGTGAACAAAGAGGTACTTTGTGAAGGATTTTGGATCACCCATACATATTGGTTTTATTTATTATTTAGATTTATTCACTCATATTCCATATAGAATGGTGGACGATATTGTAGATGGATATTTAGCTAGTGATTTTTTGCTTTCATATTTTGAATATGTTAAAAGATTGAATTTTACAAAGTCCTTATGGACTATATATTATATATAAATGTCATTATTTATCATAGATTTATCTTTGATAATATGTACGTAATTAAGACGCACATTAATATCTATATATTTCTTTTAATGTTGATATAGATGTTGACTACATAATAAGATGAGCTTGATTTTACTTTAAATAATATTGGTAACAAAAGAACAAATTGTTGCCTTAAAAAATTCACTTTGTTACCTTACAAAGAGTTAAAAGTGTTGCAATATCTATTTAATATTGTTGCTATAGTTTGAAACTAATGCGTTGCCCTAGTTAAAACTTAAAGCAACATTTTTTATTTTGTTGCTTAATTAAAAACTTCTGTTGTCTTGTATTTATTGCAACACCATTTCTTATAATAATATGAATTATGTTGCCTTAAACTAAAGTTAACAATAATTATACTTATAGTAACAATTTTGTCTGTTGCCTAAAACACTTTTTGCTGTAGTGTGCTTTCAGACTTTAGGGAATTTATCTACATCAACAGCCGTGACAAAATCCACATAATGCAAAAAATATCAAAAACACAAACTGCTAAAATTAGCAGTTGTGGGAGTTAAATTTCTACAGCAACCGATATTGATCCATTACCAAAATATAAGAAGGTAAGGACCACAAAACTGGAAACTGATAACTTCAGTGGTAAGACCTCTTTGGGTTAACTTGTGCTCGGTGTATGGTGCTTGAATCTTTTGATGAGCGGATAAGCTTGGAGAAGACTTTGATGTAAAAACTTGCCCATTTAAGAAAGTAAAAAGGAGCCAATACAAAGAGAAGTGTATTGAAAATCGTAGTTACTATTTTCTTTTATGGTTCAGGAAGTAAATGCAGTTTTGCACTCGCCACCCTTGATTTCCATCTTTCTTGTAGTCTGCTGCGTCACTTAAGTTGTTAAAAATATGCACTTAGATAAAAATAAAGGACATGCTATAGATTTGTTTACTTCCTTGAAACTGTTGTTGTCAAGACGTCTTAGTAAAGCACCTCATGACAACTATACAAATCAGGTTCGAGTTCTGGCAGCGACAGTGTGGGAGTTTCATCCAATGTGGTGACTCCTTGTGCACACCGGATATGGGGCCCCCTATCTGAAGAACTGAGTGAGATTAAACTGTGATTTACCCATCTACCACTCTATCGGGCCAAGGTATAGGGGCGTCTGAGGGGGACGATTCCACCTTTTGAATGCAAAATTGAAATTTACCAACAAATTGTGCAAACAAAATCATGAAGCATTTCCTAATATCACCCCCATTAAATGTGAGACGCAATATTTATAAGATATTAACCTATCAAGAAAGGATAACATGAATACTCCCAAGTTTGAGACTCAATTTTTCTTATTTAATAGCATTTAAAACGTAAATATGTCAACGTAGCCACATATTTCCTTCACTATGATTCTCCACAAGTATGTAGAGAGGACCTCAGTAGTCCATCACTTTGAGTTAGTTTTTGCAAAATTTTAGCTACATCTCTTGTAGCATTCTCATCAGTCATTGTATATAATTTCTCGTCTTTGAAATGATGGTATTTCTCACCTACAAGAGATTTATAGCTACTGCAAAAAACAGTTCAGAACAAGAGACTATTGACGGCCCCCTATACATTTGGGGAATCTTATGGAGGAAAAGTTGTATTCAAATTGTTATTACTATTGAACACCAATGGAGAAGGTAAACCAAGTTTTGAACTTGGAAGCTATTCATGTTTATCCATTCTTGATAGACTAAGAATATTATAACTTGCTGTCCAGGGGTTTCCAATGTATGCTTGAATCTTCCTGTTCAAAAACAAAGACGGCAACGTTGATTAGAAACTTATAGGACCAACTTGAGTCAAAGAATAATCGAATCTTCAAATCTATATGTACGAGGACGTTTATAAAGTATAGAGCCACTGCGAACATAAATAAAATAAACAAAAAAGATGAAAAAATTGACTTGGTCGGTCTTACTAGTATGATTCATCTTCGCTAGCAATAGGCATGAAAATAATAGAACTTAACTGATCATTAATTAATGAAGAACGTTTAATTTCCCGAGTACTTTTATGTACAAAGTACAAGATTGGAAAGAAAATTATACTTGTTCGCTTCTGGTAAATTGAGAAAAAGTCTATTTTCATGGGTGCTTTTATGTAGAAATTGCGAGATTTGAAAGGAAATTACATTTGTTTGTTTTTATGAAATTGAAAAAAATAAATTATAAAAATATACCGCATTGTAAGTGTGTTAAAATAACAAGTTAATAACTAAAGTTGTGAATACTATACATAACATATAAATAATTATATATTTAGATTGTGGTTGCATTGTGTGTTTAAGTAATATACTCAAATGTAATGTGTGTTTGAGTAATATACTCAATTGTAATGTAAAC
The DNA here is from genome assembly GCA_027575705.1 of Erythroxylum echinodendron. Classification (NCBI taxonomy): domain Eukaryota; kingdom Viridiplantae; phylum Streptophyta; class Magnoliopsida; order Malpighiales; family Erythroxylaceae; genus Erythroxylum; species Erythroxylum echinodendron. The sequence continues at coordinate 30,862,954 of JANZXR010000006.1, forward strand.
ATGTAGGAAGAGAAATCCTTGTGAATCTAATTTTGGACTTCAAAATTAAATTCACAATTTAGGACATCAATTGGGTTCCAAGGACACGAATCATGTTCCTCTCCCCATGTGAAGTATGTTAATATTTGAAGTAATATTTATCCTTTATTTAGGATGAGTTATCAATCAAATTAGTATAAAAGTATTCGTGTTTAATAATTTTTATTTATTTTAAATACTTTAAGAGTTTTAATATGATTATTATTGATTTAATTCGTTAACAAAATCAAAGATTCTAAGACTAAAATATTTTCAAGCTTTTGATTTGAATTATAAATCAAAACTGTTTAGAATATAATGAGATGTAACGTGAAACTCTCCCTTTCTATCCTATTCTATTTTATTCTATTATAAGCCTTCTTTTTAAACGATAGAATAATATTATATTACTTTCTATTTTATTAATAATCACTCAACCTTAGAGTTGAGTGATTACTAAACATAACCTTAGAGTTGTAGTGCAGGAACCAAGATTGTTACGCTTGATTGACATCATGGTGAGAACAACTTGCTTATTTTGAGATTTGCCTTAATAGTCTAATATTCTGCAGTTTCTTCAATCACTTTTCCATCATTTGGATAATATTAACGTTAGAAACTGAATAACTGCTTTTGATATTTGCCAGAATGTTAATCCACGTTTATGAATTTGTTTGGTCATTAGCCCTTGACATGTTTGACTCACTTTCTTTGCTCCTTTCAAATGCTTTCTCTATTCCAGTTGAACTCCGGAAAAGTGGGTGCAGGAGCTCGTGATAGCGAGAGAAAGCTGATTCCTGTTACTATAAAGGAAGGAGACATTGTTGTTTTGCCTGATTATGGAGGCAATGAAGTGAAATTTGGTGATCAGAAGTGAGTTTTCCTGCCTCCTGGCTCCATCTTCTCATTCATTTGAGTTTCATATCATCTCATTCATTGTACATAATCCAAGTTTGCATTTCTCCCTTCAATTTTCTTATTTTCTCTGATATCTGTTCTTTTTGGGACTATCCTATGTTTGTGCGTCGTCCATGTTTACCAATATTTGATACCGTCTGATATTGTTGCTTGTTTTTTTTTTTTTGTTGTTGGTTTCAGCTATCATTTTTACCGCGATGACGATGTCCTTGGAACTCTTCATGAATAGTGCTGATTACATTGTGTTTTCTTAGATGGAAAGTAGCTGGGTCGGATGGAAATCTGCTTAAAGTTCTGGTTTGCATTTTGGAACTTTGATCAGACTTTTATCTCGGGGATTGTTGAGGGCATGAGAAAAAAAGACGAGGAAAGGGAAATTTTCTTATCCCTTCATTAATTATCCACATGCATATTGCTGGATAATTGTGATTGCTAATGGAAGGATGATACTTAAACCCTTCAAATTGAACTTTCCTATCTTAAACAAAAAATTTGGCCATATCGCCTTTAATTTATAGCCGATACAAGATTTGCTTAATGCTACCAGTTATAATGAATTTTAATCGTCATCATCGCATTCAATCCGAAATTCTACAATAAAGCGAAATTTGGAGAGGTCTGATAGTACGCAACTTTACTCCTACAAAATAGAGAAGCTGTTTTCGATAATGAATTTTAATATTTGTTTCTATTTAGATTTTAGAATCCATATTCATCAGTTTGGCCCAATGATAAGCTACATGTGCAAAAAAATCACCTTCATTTGTATTTGTTGTTGCTAGTATAATTCTTATCTACTTAACTGGACAATTAATCATGACCACAATGCCTAAATTGCAATTACTATTTCAGTTAATTCAGACCGAATCTTGTGATATTCAAGACATGTCACATTGCAACGCAGATAAGCAATTAAATGAGCAGTAAAATTGGCTAGCTTGCAATTTGAAAAGCTGCAAAGAGAACCCACACAAAGGGTGAAATGTTGTTGTCTTTAGAGATAGATTAATATAAATAAACGGGAATTAGGTAACAATCCAAAATTCTCAACGTTGCTTTTCCAAATCAAAACGAAAATATAAGAATGTTACATCAACCAAACCTGTCAAGTTTTTAAAGTCTCCTAATGCTTCCTTCTTCAATCGGGAAGTGTCTGTTCACCGTCTGCATCCGCTTCTGTCTCAACTCTAGGTTTGGATGGGCCTGCTCTTGGGGCCTGTTTCTTCTTGATTCCACTAACTATATCGTTGATTATTAGAAGCATGAAAACTGCTTCGATTGCTGTCTTCAATGTCTGCGCCTTGACATTGTAGGCATCCCAAATCTGATTATGTACAAGTATGTGCTTTCTTAAATCACTTTGATATGAGATAATGTCGTTGGAAACAAAAAAACCGAAAAAACATCTTCAAGAAAGTGAAAGAGAGAACATGAAGAAGAGGCGGCACATAAACAACTACTTGGTATATATGTTACCAATCCTGATAAACTCAAAACCGGTCTCCAACAGCATTGTACCATTACTGCAAAAACACAATATAACCTCGAAAGCAGACAAATGGAGCAAAATTATCATACCTTCCTCTCTTTCATATCAGTAATTTCACCTGTGTTCCCATCTATGCTGGTCCATGCATTTTCACCATTCGCATGCTGTAAAAAATATTACGAGATTTACAAAAAGTAAACCATTAATAAATTATGGAAAGAATATCATCATTTCACTAAACAAAAATGAACTGCAGCACAAGTATACCTTTCCTTGCAGGGCAATCATGGTCCGAATCACATTAACACCGCAATTTTGAGCCAGTGTTCGTGGTATGGCTTCAAAAGCAATGGCAGCAGCTTCATATGGCCACTGCATCAAAATTAATAAGACAATGTAAGTGCAGTAATTAACATGACCAAGTCCCTATATAGACAGCTTACAAGTCCGTCTATCCAAATACTGATGACACTAAAAAGAGACTTCTCAATTTTGTCCTAGTTGATCATGATTTGGGATTAGAAGTACGTTGACAATGATGACACCTTTTCTATTCCTTCAATGGACGAACTCTTTTTCTTCAGAGTAGCAGATACAGTTAATTCTGTCCCACCACCCCCAGGAACAAGTTTTGGATACTTGAGTATGTTTCTGGCAACAGACATGGCATCCTGCACAAATACCGATTCCAAAATATCACTACAATTCAAGCACAAGAAAAACTTGAATTTTACAGCTTTATCTTACCTGTAAGTTTCTTTCGACTTCATTCAGGAGATCCTTACTAGCACCTCTTAATA
>JANZXR010000006.1:30866278-30884559 GCA_027575705.1 Erythroxylum echinodendron
ACATCTTACTACTTTAATCTAATTAGCCAATGTGATAAATCCCACTAACACAAAATTAATTAACTCCAAAAATATTTTTATCGTGATCGTATAATTCATGCGCTTATTCCATAACTATCATGCTTAATTCGACAAAAACATTTTGGGGCCAACAATAATGCTCACATTATTACTCAACACTTACTCTAATTTGTTGTAATGAAAACACTACCAAAAAAAGTTGTGGTTGTTTTGAGTGGATTAGATGGTTTTTTCAAAGGAGTATGTAGTAAAGTAATTAAGCCAGTAGATCTTGAGCATCTGGAGAAGGAAATTGTGGAAGTACTATGTAACTTGAAACAATCTTTCTACCTTGTTTCTTTGACATCATGGCTCATTTACCTATTCATTTACCAAAACAAATCAAATATATTGGACCAATGTATTGCTACTCTATGTACTTTGTTGAGAGGTATTTAGGTAGGTTAAAAAGATTTGTTCATAATAAAAACCAGCTAGAAGGGTCTATTGCTGAAGGATACTTAGCTCAAGAATGTGCAAATTTTTGTGGCATTTATATACATTATGAGGTTAGAAAAAAATTATAATAGGCATATGAAACATAATGACAATACAAATCTTTTTGACATATCTTCTTCATTTTTTGTCGAAATGTTGGGCACCCTATTAGAGGGAAAGGACGAAGGAAAGGCAAAGTTGTAAGTTTAGCCATAAATACATTACATCAAGCTCATTGACACATTTTATTTAATTCAAATGAAAAAGATGTTGAGAAGTTCATTAGGTAAGCTACACATATATTATTTATCAATCTTAAGACCATTTTTTTGCCCCCATCATATTAATTAACATATCTCATTCTTTTTAGGAAGCATCAAAAATTGAAAGAGATAAGCAATAAAAGAAGTTAATGGCAAGGGCACAAGATCATTCCAATAACTTTCCTCAATGGTTTCAAGATAAGGTGACATCTTATAATGATAAACTAAGTCATATTTGTTGGTTGTCCAAAGGCCTTAACAATGTGGCAAAGAAGTATTCAGGTTATGTTATTAATGGATACAAGTTTATGATTAAAAAATGGGATGTGAGGTGTAAGAATCAAAATAATGGAGTCTCTTTAACAGCATTAACTTTGAGTTTTGCAAGTTCTAGAGATCAAAATCTAACACTTGGAAATGTGACCTACTATGGAGCAATAGAGGAAATTATTGAAGTTGAGTACTTAGAGCAATTTAGTGTAGTGTTGCTTAAATGTTGTTGGTTTCAAGAGGAGAAAGACGATTATGGTCTTACTCGAGTAAACTTCAAAAAGTTATGTTATATGGATGATCCTTTTGTATTGGAAGCCAAATTCATAAAGTTTTTTATATAGCTGATTTTTTTAGGAAGGTTGTCATTATATGAAGAAGAAGGTACCTAAGTATCTATTCGATGTACCCTTGGATGATAGTGAAAATGTTGAAGAAATATATTGGGGAGAACCAAATAATTATGTCAATGATTTCTTTCGAAATAATGGTGACATAGACCCTAATTGGTCTACAAAAGATTTACATGTAAACACTATGAACATAGCTCCAAATATCTTAAATATAGAAACAAAAAATGATGATGATGAAGATGATTTAGACTTTGATGACACTGACTGGGATTAGATGGATAGTGATCAATAATCTTTTATAGAACCTTATTTATTTTTCTTTCTCTATTAAAAAAATAATTTTTGTTATTATATGTTTAAATATATACTTTACTAATCTAATTATTTATATATTGTTGTTAATAATAATATTCTTTATTGTTATAGGTCTACATAACGAAAAAAGTGAAGAAGCAAACATATGCAACCAACTTTGTTGCACCATGGCGTATGGCTAATTTTGTAAGAAAGAAACAAAAGAAGACTCATGCTTATGAACTAAAGGATTCAACTGATCTGTCACATAGAGAGGAAGAGCATTTGGAAAATATTGAAGAGCAATGCCAATTTATTAAAGAAAAGGTACATGTTTTCTCATTTGCTTTAGTAATATATATATATATATATATGATTATTCTACAATTAAATTTGGTTTGTATAAAGTTGCCATATCTCTGTGTGTGTGTGTGCGTGTGTGTGTGTGTGTGTGTGTGTGTGTGTGTGATTATCCTACTGTTAAATTTATTTTTCTTTCCACTGGTTCTCATTATGACAAATTTTAATAGAAATGAAAGGGCCAATTATGTAAGAAGAATGGCAGACCGTAACTTTTATGTCCTTTAGGTAGTATTATAGATTTGTTAAGGTGGAAAGAAAAAAAGAAACTTGTTGAGGAATAACCACAAATGGAACAAGTAAGTGGAGGGGATGAAATACATGAAAATGTAGTAAAAGGCAGAGTAGGGGAGGCGATTGTTGAAGAAGATTCTACTTTTCTACGATATAAAGAATTAATAACTAAAATGATGGAACGACAATCTAAACAATATGAAGATCTAGTAAAAGGAAATGAATATTATATAAGCATGGATATGACAGTTGCTACTATTCAATGAAAGGTAATCGTATATTTTACTATTTTTAAAATAATTTTCTTCTATATGTTAACATTAATAATTATTTAAAATATAGAATTTATAAAGAAGAAGGGGAGATGTCCAACTTTGCTTAAGGATGTTCATACAAGATCCACGAAACAATGCAAACTAATTTTTTCAATGCTCTTAATCAGGCCATTGATCCAGAAGAGAAGACGTTGAATGAATTCACACTTTTCTTGGGTACTATAGCTCGTAAACAAAATCTTGCACCTCTAAACCATGTTAATTGGTAACAGATTCCTAAAGAACCTATTTGGGAATATGTTAATGTAAGAAATCATTATCTTAATACTTCTTTCAATTTTGATTTATGACATTTAAATGAGTATTTATTAAATTATAGAAGAGATATATTCTATCATTAGAAGGTAAAGAATGGATTTTGAAAACTGTTGGAGATGTATGGAGAATTGACAAGTGTAGAGTGAAGTAAAAGCATTTCAAATAGTACATGGCAGATGCAAAAAAATGGCCAATCGTCTTAACAATATAAGCAAAGAAGTCTTTGAGGATCTCATTTCTTATTGGAACCTCCCACATGTGAAGGTATGATAATTATTATTACTTTTTTAAAATTAGTTACATAATATCTAATTAATATAATGATTTAATGTGCAGCAAATCGATAAAGCAAATACTCAAAATAGAAAACAACAAACTGAAATGCCCACAACTGATCCTAAGAGCTTTGCAAGTATTTATGCTAAGTTGGTAAGTTCTCCAATGAGTTATAATCTATTAAGAAATTGCTTTAATTTTCTAAATTATTTCTAAATTTTAATTAACAATTGTTTTTATGGATAGCAAAATGAAAGAAAAGATAAAACTTTACTCCCTAATGCTAAAAAGTATATTGGAACTTATAAAAGAAAGCCAGGGAAAAGTGTACAAGCAATCTATTGAAGCTATAAGGGAGAAAATTATGAGTAATGATGGTTTTGTAATAATTTTCTATATTGTTGCTACTTTTGTTGAGATGCCTAAATTTATTGCTTATTTCATGTGTTTCTGATTCCATTTTATTTGTTTTTACTATTGTTGATTTGTTCTTCTTGTCAAAATGAGTTATTTTTAGTATAATTGGAATTATACTTGGTTTTTTGTAATCATATATGGTTCTTGCATTCACTATTATAATTGCAAATTTTCTTTTGTAGGCTCGCATTAAAGAAGTGCAAAAAGAAAATGATAGTGAAAAGCTTGATAAAGTTGTTGTAACAGCCCGAACCACTTGCTCACAGATATTGTTCGCTTTGGGCCTTGGTCCAGCCAAGCCCTCACAGTTTTACTCTTCCCACCCTTGGAAAAATGCATCTATAAGGGAGAGGTTTCCATAGCCTTAGAAGGCCTACTTCGTTCTCCTTTTCAATCAATATGGGAATCTAACATTCTACCCCCTGAAGGTCCAACGTCCTCGCTGACCCACAAGCCTGGATCCACCCCCTTAGAGGCCCAGCGTTCTTGCTGACATACCGATCCGGATACTGGCTCTGATAGTTACGGCCGATTTGGGGGTGATAAGACTTGACCATAATAAACTTTTTTGGAAGGAGTGTGAAAGCATCTACCATGAAAGAAAAAAATATGGTGAGTGAAGTTTTGTACAAAGTTCTTAATGAGTAAATGTAATCCATCAAGAATGCATTAAAAGATGAGATAAACCGAAGCGTAGAATTTGCAAAGGACAGAATGAGAAAGGAATTAGAACAAGAGAAAGTTGAATGCTTGGAAATGAAAAGGCAACTAGAACAAGATAAAGTTGATAGAGAAGAAATGATGAAACAAATTTTCTCCCTCATTCAATCTCAACTTGGGCAAGCTAACACCACTGACATAGGCATGCTTTATAAATTGATTACCCCTAGTCAATCAAGAAAGAAATCTTCTATTCATCTAAACCATACATGTCAACATGAAGAATATCAAGTAACAAATTTCCTTAATTCAATGTTTTTGTACATCATCTTGTTATCTTTTTTTATGAGATTAGTTACTTATGTTCATGCTTTCTGAATTTGTTCATAAAAAGAACTGAATCATTGTGTTATTAGTTTTTAGACTATATTATTTGTCTTAATTAAATTGATGTCACAATAAAGTAGTTAGTAATTCATTTTTTACATATATTAACCTATTTGTGAGCGTAGCAGTTTTAAAATTCTAATGTACTTCTTGTTTCTTTTTTTCTTTTTTTGTAGGATGGTGATGATTAAGAGTGGACAAGGAGGTAATTGGCGAAGGATTTTGGATAGCTCATACATATTGACTTTGTTTAGTATTTAGATTAATTCACTTATATTTCAATTGGAATGGTGGATGATATTATAGATGGATATTTTAACTAGTGATTTTTTGCTTTGGTATTTTGAATATGTTAAAAGATTGAACTTTACAAGTCCTTGTGGACTATATATTATATATAAATGTAATTCTTTATCATTATTTTACCTTTGATAGTGCATACATAATTAAGAAATACATTAATATCTAAATATTTCTTTTAATGTCAATATAGATGTTGCCTACAAAATAAAAAGAGCTTGATTTTACGTTAAATAATATTAGTAATGAAAGAATAAATTGTTGCTTTTACTATTACAAATTGTTGCCTAAAATATTTTACTTTGTTACCTTATAAATACTTAAAAGTGTTGTAATATCTATTTAATACTATTGCTATAGTTTGAAGTTAATGTGTTGCCTTAGTCAAAACTTAAAACAAGATTTTTTTATTTTGTTGCCTAATAGAAAAATTATGTTGCCTTATACTTATTGCAGCGTCACTTCTTGTAACGATATTAATTCTATTGCCTTAAATCAAAGTCAACAATAATTATACTAAATTTACTTTGACGAAATGTAAAAAATTATTTTTTAATTAAAAGCAGTTTAAATTTAAATTACGAAAGAAAATTCATATTTTAATTTTATCATAAGTCTATCGTGATTAAAATTTCAAAATAATTCATTTATCTTCGCAAAGTGTTACTGTATCTACTGCTTTGTTAATTTGTCCGTAAAGCTTTTTACATCAAGGAAATTATGGCACAGGCATATTCTTGATTTTCGTTAGATACAATGGAACCATAGAACTAGGATTAGTCTATGATTTTGTGTTGACAGTACATGAGCAATAATAATGAAAAATTATATAAAAATATTTTATCCAATTTATGTTTACAAAATCAGGGAGATCTCTCTCAACATCAACCCGATATTAGCTAGATGGATTAACTTTCGCTGGCTTTTACTTGAGGGTCTTATACCGTCGTATATGTTTTTGGTTGACAAGTATGTATATTGAATAGGTACAATTGCAATCAGAAAAATAATCCTCGAGGGGATGGAGCAACAGCGGGTGCTGGAGAGGGAGCGTCCGTAGTATTAGCAGTTAGGAAGCCGAATTTCTTGATGAGTTCGTTTGCGATCAATTCATTGGCTTGCTCTGTTGGATGGAATTCATCCCAGAACACGTACTTGCTTCTGTCGTTGCACAATGTTGATACAGGAGTGCAGGTAAGAGCAGGCCTAATATTTCCTAGGGAACAACATGGCCAATTTGTGTTACTAAATCCTGCAAACATGGGACCAGAGTCGATCAGGTCATTGGATATTCAAGTTCAGAAATTATGTCCTGTCAAACATATTTTCACACTTCCTTTTCATTTTTTTCAGATAATTAGCTATTCAGTTGAATAGTGCTGTCATTTTCCTGAATCTTGAAAGATACAAGTAACAATACAGTTGTTGAAAGACATGCATGCTAGGCCGAAATAAGCAATATTGGTTACTATGTGCAAAAAGTTTCTTACTTGCATCATTGCTAATTGGGACTCAGAAGATGCAATATATGCTTGCTGTCCTCTGATGAATTTTAACTAAATAGCAAAGGGAATAAAAACGTATTCACCGTATTTTAGCGGATTGGTGATCATGTCATTAACAAAATCATAAGCATCTCCAAATCTCAAGCTTGCATTGGGCAGTTGGCCAGATAACTTATCTAACAACTGGCTTGCAGCTTTGTTAAAGCTAATAGCTAACTCATTCGTCCTCTCTTGGCATGCCCCAGACGAACTCAAAACCCTTTGAAGTGGTATGCACCCCAATGGACCTAGACCAAAGACCATCAGCTGTCTTGCTCCCAAGTTATGCAGTAGCTGTTCAACAACATTCCAGTTCAGAATTATTTTCTATAAAACGAAAAGATTAAACCTTTTGGTCTCTAATCATTTAACTACCTTAAGTTGACGCTCAAGTGTTTCCATTAAATAGCTAACAAAACTCTCATCAGTGAATTTCCAAGAAGCGCTATAAACTGGCATCAAGTAATTGTTTATGAAATCATTGCTCCCAAGGGCAACCACATATTTAGCTTGTTGAAAGAAGGTCTGCGCTTCTTGTTGGCCAATTCTGTTCACAATAAGTTTTTGTATTCCCATATACAGTTCAATTTGCTTGTAGAGAGAAAACCTCTGAATCTGCAATATGTCACGGCATTTAGTTCCATAGTCCACGGTATAGAAAAAGAAAAGAGATGCAATTGATCATGGTTGCAAGCTATGACTTACAAAGTGAGCACCAGTTTCGTTTAAAATACCCCCTCCACTAGAAGCAAAATTCACCCCATTTTCCAGGACTACATCCTCTGTCAGAGAAGGGTCCATGAAAGCAGGAGGCCTTGGTAGACCATCACTGTCGCCTGGACAAGTTCAGAGTTCATTATGTGCATCATTACTTGTCATAATCAACCAATACTATGAAATTCAATTGGGGATTACCTATTATATCAGCTACTGTTCTGCCGTTAGTGAATCTCCCGTTAGGCAATCCATCGCCAAAATCAACACCATACCACGGCAAGCTTGGTTGAGCAAGACTCTTGGTCAGATACACATTATTACCAACATCAATAAGCGAATCTCCGAAAATGAACTGAATAACCTTGCATTGACACCCACCAATGGTTACTCCTAGGATGACCGCAGCTAGTGCAGTTAGGGTAGCCTCAAATTTCATGATTAACAGTATAATTTTTCAGGTCCTTCAAACTGTACTATGGTGTATGAGGGACCAAAGGTAACATTTAAACATATGCAAGATTAAATTCTCAAGGAATTTTTGAAACGTCATGCACCACGAAAGTAGGAACCAGAAAGGCATTGCTGTGAGACACAAGAGAAGCATATTTTGATGACCTACTACAGCTACCTTGGATTACATTTGTTACTTATAACGGCATTCCATTTCCAGGGCCTCGATTGAAACCCATACGTGCACGTAACCAGTTAAAGATGGTCCTCAACCTAGTTAATTATATGAGCTTCAAATGCGGAAGCTGCCGTAAGCTAGAAGAGCAAATGAGATCGGACTTGGTTTCTGCAATGGTACCTTCATTTTCTCTGAATGAAGAAGAGAGAAATAGTTGCATAGATTTTAGCCATTCATTTAATCCTGCTTCGGATAGAAGATTTCAAGTATCCAATGTAAACATATACTGCAAGTTTATAGTGTTCAAGTTGAATTAAGCTCAATGTTCTAATAATAATTGCAAAAACTTCTCGATTTCGATTCATATGAAGCCGCAACTCAAATAGATAGCTGAACTTGCGAATGTCACTCGTGTGATGTTGTATGATATCACAAGTTAATCATCACTATAATTAACTATTTAATCGTGTTTAGTTCAATACGCTATGAACTTAGTTTATTGAGATAGAAATTGCTGAATTACGTCAGTTGTGTGAAGTACGTGTTTTGGAATTCTTTGAAACGGAGAACTGGTAAACGCATACAAGTCTAATGACTCGAAACAAAAAACTCGGGAGCAAGTTTAGGTTAGGAGAGTCACCTGTAACTTCTTTCATTAAAAATGATAAAAGTTACAATATTATATTATTATTATATTTTGAACATTAAAATATAGTCTAAACTGGATTTGAGTTAGTTTAGAAAGTATGTAAGTTAAGACTCAATCAAATCTTGAGCGGAATTCGAACTACCCTTTTAGAGGGTTGGGTTGAGTTGAACTTACACTAGCTCAACTTGACGTACTGCGTGATTTAAGATTATATTATAGAATTAATGGTTTATATATTATATTGAGTCAAACATAAACTTAATCATATGTGTAATGTTATTGAGCTACTTTTACTTGACTTATAATAAAAATTCTTAATTTTCATTTTATGTTTCTATAAGATATTGTTAGAATGGATGTGACCTTGATACTTTGTAAAGGACGATTTAAAATCTTATTTTAGTGAAGGCAAGATATAATTTGATAAAGCAAATACACATACGAGGGGATAAATTATATATGACTTTAAAAAAATTGCAAGTTACGTTCAATTTGTATAAAGACATAGTCCTGTTAAAATTTAAAAACAACAGGAGCATATCAGACGATAGAATCTTTTTAAACGACATGAGTATGCTAGATGATCGAAGCCTGCTAAACGATAGAAACCTGCTAAACAATAATCCTATTTAAACAATTGAAAACAGAAGACGTCTGTTAAAACTGAAAAGAACCTCTTACAAATTGAAAACAGAAGAAGTCTATTAGAAAAATGAATGAGCCTCTTGCAAAAATGAAAATGCAAACAATATACTGTGAAAATTTAAAAGTTAAAAAGAGAGAGAAATGACGTAGTTGATTTATATTGTTTCGGCTTATAACTCAAGCCTATGTCCAGTCCCTAAGTATCTAAGTTAAATGTTTCACTAAAATTTCAGGTAGTAATTTGACGAGCCTCTTCAAGCTCATAAGTACATATTTTTTAAGGTTGTCTAACATTCCAAACTTTTAGTATTTAGCTGGCCTCTACAAGCTCTCAACAGATGAAAATGTAATTTGCTTCATATGAGTTTCAATGATCTCTCACAAATAGAATTTTCACTTTCTAAAGTGCAAGAGATTTGACAATAATATCATTTTCAAGAAAATTGATGCTATAGATGTATTTCAAGAATCTAATCTATTTTCGCAAAGCAAGGGCTCTTCCTTAAGTAGACATTTCCTTCAACTAGTCGTACTTCACTTGCTCAACTAGATAGATTTAAATATGAATAATTTTGATGTTATCTTTATAAAAAATCTTCCAATAATTACGAGACTAATATACGACCTTCATAATTAGTAGGATCATTTCAGATAAATCATTTCTAATAAGGTAAGTGCATAAAGAAGGTTCCTGCAAGAAATGAAGCGTATTTCTTATAGTTTTATTTCCTTTTGAGAATTAACTCGTTAACAATAAAAGGAAATAACTCCAATGATAATAAGATTCTTCCGGATATAGTGAAATAAATAAGGTAAGTTTATTATGAAGGCTTCTACAAGAAAGGAAACATTTATTCTATGATTTTATTTCCTTTTGAGAATTAGACTGTTAATTGTACAAATAAATAAATCCAATTTGAATTTTGAAATATTATGAGATTATCATCAAAATCATTAATAATAAACCTTGAGCTAGCAATCTCCTTCTTTTTGATGATGACAAACAATAACAGATATATTTTCAAAATTCAACTAATAATGAAGGGTTTTGAAATAGAAGCCTATCATTAACAAATCACAGATTAAAACTTCACATATTCAGTTAGTAACATATATCACAAATTCATTGTGCTCACAAATCATGCAAGTAAAAGTCATACAAGTATATCATACATCTTTCAGCAAAATATATAGTCATCTTAATTCTCCCCCTTTATCATTCTCAAAAAGTAGAGGGAAAAGAATGAATATGGCAAAAATAGCAACAAAGTTATCAAAGAAATATATAACATGTCATGCTCACAACTCCTAACTCTCCCCCTTTGTCATTATAAAAATATATATCTACTCTCCTCCTGCAGTAAAGCTGAGATTCTTCACAGAAAGATGGATTAATAGCGCCAAATATTATGTCATCAAGATATATTTGTACTATAAGTAAATCATTCTCCTTTCTCTTAATGAATAAGGTTTTATCAACTTTTCTTCTTTCAAAGTTATTCTCAAGCAGAAAGTTACTTAACCTTTTATACCAAGCTCAAAAAGCCTGTTTTAAACCATACAGAGCTTTGGTTAACTTCATCACGTAATCCAGATGGTTTTGGTCTTGAAAACCTAGGAGGGAGTTAACAAATAGTTCTTCGTTAATGTAACCATTTAAGAAAGCACTTCTAACATCCATTTTGAAACAACTTAAAATTTTTGTGGCATACAAAAGTAAGTAGAATTCTAATTCACTCTAATCTAGCCATAAAAGCATAAGTCTCTCCAAAATCAATACCTTTCTATTGATTATAACCTTTAGTTGCAAGTCTAGCTTTGTTTCTTACCACCTTACCGCTTTCGTCAAGTTTGTTTCAAAAAACTCAACGAGTTCTAATATAACTGACTTGTTTTGTAAACGAGGCACTAAATTTCATACTTTGTTCTTATCAAACTAACTTAGCTCGTCTTTCATAGATGAGATACAATTCTCATCAGTAAGAGACTCTTCAAAAGACTTTGGTTCTAGTTGTGAGATGAAAGCCATATAGTTGTTCTTGAAAGATGATCTTGTTCTTAGGCTTTCAGAGGGGTCCCCTACAATATATTGATGTGTATCAAGACCTCTCCATTATATAGGTGTTCTTTGTTGCATAGGCTCCTGCTGAGATGAAGGAGCATGCTCTGTCCTAACTTCAAAGGGACCTTTTTAATCTTGTGTTTCCAAACCTACCATAGGTGTACTTTGATTCTCTGACGTATTATTAGGAGTGAAAGGATGTTCTTCATCATCTGAATCAACTACTATTGTTGATGGTAATGCTTTATCAAATATTACATGTATTGATTCTTCTATCTTCCTTGTTCTTTTATTGTAAACTTTGAATCCCTTACTCCTACTACTATAGCCCAGAAAATGGCTTCATCTGATCTGCCATCGAATTTTCCAAGATTGTCGTTTCCATTGTTTAGAAGGAAGCACTTGCAACCAAATGCTCAAAAATAAGCAACATTCGGTGTTCTTCCTTTCCACAACGCTTCTTGAGTATAGATCTTATGAGACACTTGTTAAGTATATAATATGTCATGGATACCGCTTCTGTCCAATAACCATGAGGTAGTCTACTTTCACATAGCATTGTCCTAACCATATATATCAACGAGAGTTTTGTTCTTTCTCTCTACCACTCCATTTTGCTGAGGGGTACTTAAACAGGAGAAGTTGTGAGTTATCCCATTGCTGTCACAAAATTCTTCAAACTTTTTGTTATCAAATTCTCCTCCATGATTGCTCTGAATTGAAGTGATGCAGTACCTTTTTTCTATCTGAATTTTTCTGTAAAACTCCTTCTTTTCTTTCAATGTAGTTGAAATGTAATATTTCACCTATCATATGTCTCGAATCCATTAATTTTCTCTTATCTCCGTTTTGAAGCATATTTGCAGAAAGTATCACTTTATTTTAGGTACCCAAATTTTTTCGGTCCTTTTAGGTTAGTAATTTGACCTTTCGGTCTCCAAACATACATTTAAGATAATTTCCTCATTTTACAAAAGTTACAAGAATGACTAATATGACCATGTGTACAAGCACATAACAGATGATTAAGAATTGATATAATTTCTACCATGTATCAGGTTCCCGTTATTTTGGCTATAGCTATTATTGGATTTGACAAAGGAATTCTTGTATGGCCTAATGTTATTATTTTCATTGTATCATATTTCAGCTTTATCAAAAACGCATTTACCACTACCAATGCATCAAGGTTATTCCTTCCATCAATAAAATTTGCTAGAACTTTTTCTAGAGATAAGATCTTTCCAACACTTTTCTCTCTCTCAGGTTCTAAGGTGGCAACTTTTTCTTCTAACTATCTCACTTTCAATAATCATTTTTAAGTAATGTATTTTCCAGCTTAGCCACTCTTTCTTCCAGAACTTCTTTTTCAAAGACCTTTTGCTAATAATCAACCTCAAGAGACATATTTTAGTCGTCAAATTCTCATTCGTAGATTCCAATGATTTTATCTTACTCTTTAAAGATGCATCATTGCTCTTGGACTTCTCAACTTCTTTGAAATATTTCATTAGTAACCTTTTGTACTGATCATACAATTTATGATATGCATTTTTCAATTCATCAACTTCAATATCAGAGTTAGAAGAATATAACTCATCATCTCTTGATTTAGCCATAAGACATACGTTGCTGACTTCTTCAGGATCTTCTTCTTCAAAGCTTTCAGAATCCTCATCTGACCAGGCTGCTTTTAGTGTCATTCCTCTTTTGTAGGAGGATCTTTTATCTAGCCTAAGCTCGGTTTCATGGATCATCAAGTTTCCTCGTAGCCAGTCGAGTGAAATTGTGTCTAGATCCTTTGCAGTTTCTAGAGATGTCACCTTAGGTCTCCATTCCTTTATTAGTAACCTTGGAATCTTCGTTACGAGCTCATCATTGGAATATATTTTTCCCAATTTCTTTAAGGCTGTGATGATTTTGTTGAACCATCTGAAGAATTCATCTATGGTTTCTCCCTATTTCATGCTAATAGTTTCTTATTGATGCGCTACAAAGCTTATTTTATGTTTCTTTACCTCATTCATTCCTTCAAAGGTGATTTGAACTTTATCCTATATTTCTTTGCCCATAAAGCAGTAAGATATCTTTTCATATTCTTCTAGAGATAAAGCACATATTAGATGATGTTTTTCTTTAACGTTTAGCTGTGCATTTTTCTGTTAGCATTAGTCCATACTTCTACGTTTTCAGTAATGGGAAGTGTAGCTCCAACTCTTATAACTCGCCTGACTTTGATATCTACAGATTGGAGATATATGGTCATTCTCTCTTTCTAATATGAGTAATTGTTTCCATTGAAATAAGGAGGCTTCGAGACGAATTCTCCTTCAAAACTCCTCAAAATGTTTTCTGAGATTTATCACGTGCTGTAAAACATAAAAATGTGAAGCCTTGCTCTGATGTCAAATGATAAAGCGAACACACACAAGAGGGAGTGAATTGTGTGTGACTTAAAAAAAATTTGCAAGTTACTTTCAATTCTTATAAAGACACGGGCCTGTTAAAATTTACAATAGGAGCAGACGATACAACTCTATTAAATGACGGGAGCCTATTAGACAATCAAAGCTTGCTAAATGATAGGAGCCTGCTAAAAGATAAATCTTGTTAAAACAATTTAAAACAGAAGGTACCTTTTAAAACTGAAAAGAACATTTTGCAAATTGAAAACAGAATGAGCTTATTATAAAAGGAAAGGAGTCTCTTGCAAAAATGAAACACACAAACAATATAATGTGAAAATTTAATAGTTAAAAAGAGATGAATAATGTAGTTGATTTATACTAATTCGGCTTATAACCGAAGCTTATGTCCAATTCCTAAGTATCTAACTTGAGTGTTTCACTAAACTTTCAAATAGTAATTTAAAGAGCCTCTTTAAGCTCATGAGTACATATTTTTTAAGGTTCTCCAACGTTCCAACGTAGTAGTATTTAACTAGCATCTAAAAGCTCTCAACAGATGAAAATGTAATTTGCTCGATATGAGTTTTAATGATCTCTCTCAAATAGAATTTTTACTTTCTAAAGCATAAGAGATTTGACAATGATATCACTTTCAAGAAAATTGATGCTATAGATGTATTTCAAGAGTCTGATCTATTTTCGTAAAAGCAAAGGCTCTTCTTTAAGTAGGCATTTCCTTCAAATAGTCGTTACTTCACTTGGATCTAATTTCGATGTTATCTTTGCCAAAAATCTTCCAGTAATCACAAAGCTAACATACGACCTTCATAATTAGTAGGATCCTTTCGAATAAACCATTTTTAATAAGGTAAGTTCATAAAAAAGGTTCTTATAAGAAACGAAACATATTTCTTATGATTTTATTTCATTTTGAGAATTAACTCATTAACAATAAACTGAAATAACTCCAATGATAAAAAGATTATCCCGGATATTGTGAAATAAATAAGGTAAGTTTATTAGGAAGGTTCTTACAAGAAATGAAACATTGATTTTATTTTTATTTGAGAATTAGATCATTAATTGTATAAGGAAATAAATCTAATTTGAATGTTAGAATGTTATGAGATTATCATCAAAATTATTAATAATAAATCTTGAGTTAACATAATTAATATATGTATATTAGTCGGAACCATATTAAAGTTATATCGAAATTAACAATATCCGAACAAAACATGCCATAAAAATTTAAAAATTGATTTTAGTATATTCGTCTGGTTAATGCAAAGTGCAAACTGGTGGACAGAATTTTGCCGGAAAGAATATCTTATCAGACTTGTGATTGGTTGCTTTAAGGGATACATAGGCCCAAAAGGCACAACTAAGAAGTTTGAGGAGGACATGGCATATTATCAACCATGCACTTTTAACACTTTATGTTAAAACAGAAATTTTGAATTTGTTTAGTACAAAAGATTATTATTTTTGATATCTAATGAAGAATGCCTCCCTGGAAATTTTTTGTCCAATTATATTCTGTTTAATTTTATTTAATATCCAAAATAAATAATAATATTATTTTGACCATCAAACAGAATTTGACATATTTTACAACCAAAATAATGCCATTTTGGATATTAAAATAAGATAAAATTGAACATATATGGACACTAAATTACGAAAAGGCACCCCATCCCCAACAATCCATTGCCATTATCCATATCCAATCTTCACCCTCCAATCCGCTAATCGGACAGCCATTAACTCTTCGTATCCCAAACCATATCCACCACAATACTATTACAAAACATTAAAGTCCGGTCGACACCAGATCAGAAGCTCTTTGTTCACTCTCACCGTCTCCGGTCCAACAAAATGTCTTCGTCCCTCGCCTTCAAGTCCTTCACTGGACTCCGATCCTCCACGGCGGAGACACCCAAGCTCTACTCCCAAGCACACCCCATTTCCACCCTCATCAACCCCCGTCAACGCCTCCAAATAATCGCCAGCAAAACTAGCCCGAAACTCCAAAACAGAAACCTCCGGGTGGCTGTCATCGGCGGAGGTCCGGCTGGTGGCTCCGCCGCAGAAACCCTGGCGAAGGGTGGCGTGGAGACTTACTTAATAGAGCGAAAACTCGACAACTGCAAGCCATGCGGTGGCGCTATCCCTCTGTGTATGGTGGGCGAGTTTGACCTACCCTTAGACATAATCGACCGACGTGTCACGAAGATGAAGATGATATCGCCATCGAACATAGCAGTAGACATTGGCCAGACGTTGAAGCCTCACGAGTACATTGGGATGGTGAGGCGTGAGGTTCTGGATTCGTACCTGAGAGAGAGAGCTTCGAAGAATGGAGCCACTGTGATCAATGGACTATTCTTGAAAATGGATATTCCAAAGGGTGGTGACAGTGCACCTTATGTGTTGCATTATACGGAGTATGATGGGACAGTTGGTGGGACTGGAGTGAAGAAGACTGTGGAGGTTGATGCTGTGATTGGCGCTGATGGTGCGAATTCTAGGGTCGCTAAGTCCATTGGTGCTGGAGATTACGATTACGCAATTGCCTTTCAGGTACAGGAACTTGTGCGAACATTTTAATTAGACCAACTTCAAATGTGAACTTTTCTAGTTGAGATTTGAGAATTAAGTAGGTAAGTAAATATGTCAGTGCTACTAGCATCATTGTCCTTATGATGACTGCCTTGGGGTTTTGAATATGTCGGCAAGTGATTTGCCCTGTAATATTGCAGAAATAGTCTACTCTTGTCTTGTGTGTGAGGAATTCTGACATTTTATTTCTTTTTATTATTATTTTTAATGGTGTTTTGCATCTACACGCAGGAAAGAATAAAGATCCCTGATGAGAAAATGGTGTACTATGAGAACTTAGCAGAGATGTACGTCGGAGACGATGTATCTCCAGACTTCTACGGGTGGGTCTTCCCAAAGTGTGACCATGTAGCGGTCGGGACTGGAACTGTGACTCACAAAGGTGACATCAAGAAGTTCCAGCTTGCGACCAGAAACAGAGCCAAGGACAAGATACTTGGAGGTAAAATCATAAGAGTGGAAGCACATCCAATACCAGAGCACCCACGGCCCCGCAGACTATTAGGGAGGGTAGCCTTAGTGGGGGATGCGGCAGGCTATGTGACAAAATGCTCAGGGGAGGGCATCTATTTTGCAGCAAAGAGTGGAAGAATGTGCGCAGAGGCCATTGTTGAGGGATCGGAGAATGGGCAGAGGATGGTGAACGAGAGTGACCTGAGGAAGTACTTGGAGAAATGGGACAAGACCTATTGGCCTACCTACAAGGTGTTGGATGTTTTGCAGAAAGTCTTCTACAGATCAAATCCCGCAAGAGAAGCATTTGTAGCGATGTGCGCAGATGAGTACGTGCAGAAGATGACCTTTGATAGCTATTTGTACAAGACTGTAGTACCTGGGAATCCACTCGATGATTTGAAGTTGGCTGTCAATACCATTGGGAGTTTGGTGAGGGCTAATGCACTTAGGAAGGAGATGGACAAGCTTAGTGTATGAAATTTTTTCTTCGACCATTCATCCATCTTTTATAATGTTTATGTAATTTATTTGCATTTCTATCCTCAAGTCTAAAAGACAATGCAACTGGTGTGATGTGTTGATTACTTCGTATCTTAGACCCATCTGGTTTAGGTCGGCTTGTTCACCATTCCCTCCCTCGAGCTACTGACTAAACCTGGACAAAAATCGCAGATATCGGGTTCCCAATTTCTGGTTGAGATATTTTCCCAAAAAGAGAAAAAGCATCTGGTTCAGATTTGTAGAATCTAGAAGCGTTGATGATATTTAATTTGGTTTTGTGAAGAGACAATGATTTGATGCTTTGAGTCTCTACAAGGACCAAGGTACATGTCCTTTTCTTTGCAACTATATCTTCTATTCTTATTATTCCGTATATTCTTATTATTCTGTATTTATTGGTCATGAATCGCAAGTGTACGGTTGTCGAAGTGAGTAATAAATTGGTAAGAATCGAGTCGTGTCTACAGGGATTATGAGAAAATTTAAATACATGCTAGCTAACGATATTTGAAATCGGATTGAGTTAAATTTTAAGAAATTTAAAAGTAATGAAAAACAACAAAATTTTTTTAAAAACTTAAATAAAATTTTAAACAACTGCCCAATTTAATACGACCAAAATAACTATGAATATGACAAATTTATGTAGTAACTAATTAAAAAAATATTGCAACAATTTGCTAATTAAAAGTACAACAAAGAGGAATGACTTTCTCTTAGGGAATGATATTTTTGTCAATCTTTAATATTGAATTAGCTATCTTCTGCAACTAAAATATCCTAACCTTGTAGGTGAATTTTAAGAGTAATTAATCTCCTTTTTTCAAAGATGAATTAATCTATCCACTCCAGATGTCACTTAGTAATCCCTTACTTAAGTTCTTCCTAGAGTTTCTTAAGTCTCAAACCTTCAATTTTCACCTCTTAAGTTTCTTGGGTCTCTCAACTCTCAAGAAAATCCTAGCCGAAATTTCTTTTAATCTTCTAACAAAAACTTTCTTTTTCCAAAGGCGAATTTTTACCAAGGCAATTTTCAATAATCTAAAGGAATAACAAATAAATCGAAAGAAAAATCAACAAGTATATGAATATTGAGTCATGGATTTAGCAAAATTTAATATTAAAGCATCAACAAAATATCAAA
>JANZXR010000006.1:30892812-30908501 GCA_027575705.1 Erythroxylum echinodendron
TGCAAATCTTCTAAATTAATCTTATAAAGATTGTTTCGTCTTTTGGCAGAGAAGAATATGGAACCGTCCTTGTTTTTGACTACATAGAGTTTTGATTAAAGGATACTTCAAAACCAGAATCACATAATTGACTGTCACTAATAAAATTATGTTTTAAACTTTCAACTAGCAGAATATTATCAATACATGCAAAGGAATCTTTACCGATTTTGCCAATTCCAACTATTTCGCCCTGCTAGTTATCTTCAAAAGTTACTGATCCTCCTTTTTTATTTTGAAGATTTAGGAACATAGACCTTCTTCTTGTCATGTGTCGCGAGTATCCACTGTCCAAATACCATTGGTGCTGGCTGCTTTTTCCAAAGAAGGAGATCTACAGTAGATATTATATTCTTTTTAGGTACCTATATATTCTTGGGTCCTTTAGGGTTAGTCTTAGAATTATTCATAGAATGATAAAAAGAAGACTGGTGAAATTTCTTCCTATACAGAACAAACTTTTTTTTGTAATGAGTGTTGCTTTTAGTAAACCCTAAACCACTCTTATCATTAAGGTGTCGATAATTTCTAATCATGTCATTCATTTTCTTCATACTTTCAGTAAAGTTTGATAAATCTGCTGAAAGAAAATTAATCCTTTGTTTCAACTGACTAATTTCCTCATATTTATCAATAGAAACTTTTTTCTTCATATTGTCTACTTGTTTTTTAAGACAGACGTTTTCTTTTTCTAACACTTCTGTGTTCCTTAAGTTTTTGACAAACTTTCTTTTTAAGGATCTGTACTGCTTTAATATAACATGTGAATCTTCTAACAATTCTAAATATGCATCTTGAAGTTCATTAAAGTTAGAAGTTACCTCTTCGTCACCCTCTTTTTTGGCTACCAAGCATATATTTGCTTGTTCTGATGCTTCTGGATTAGAATTAGATTCAGATGAATCCAAATCTTCCCAAGTTGCCATCATACTCTTTTTATTTCCTTTATTCTTCTTCGGTTCTCTTCTAAACAATGGACATTCAGACTTGTAGTGTCCTGATTTGTTACACTCGTACCAAATGATAGAGATCTTGTCGTTCTTGACTTCTTCTTTGCTATTTTTCTTAAAAGAAAATTTTTTATTTCCTTTTGCTTTCTTTTCCACATCCTTCTGAATTTTGTTGAAATGAAAGATAATTCATCATCATCTTCACTTGAATCGTGATTAGATTCACCGGTATCATCATTCTTGACTTCTTCGATCTTTAATCTTTTAACGAAGAACTTCTATTTCTCTGAGTCTTGTGATTTTTCTGACCAGCCTTTAATTCTATATATTTGTCTATTTTAGGTTTATCTTCAGCATCAAGCTCTACTTCATGTATCTTCAAAGAACCAAGCAATTCTTCTAGCTTTAATTTGCTCAAGTCCTTAGCTTCTTGTATTGCAGTGACTTTAGGTCTCCATATTTTCGGAAGACTTCTAAGCATCTTCTTCACATGGTCTTGATTATCATAGATTCTCCCAAGATAGTTTGAAATTGTCCAAACTTTCGATCAATAGACTTGTCTTCTTTCATTTTAAACAGCTCATACTGATGTACAAGAATACTGATCTTGGACTCTTTCACCTATTTTGTGCCTTCATGTGCGATGGATAGAGTATCCCACATCTCCTTCGCAGTTTCGCATCCATGAACTTTATCATATTCACTTCTTATTAAAGCACAACTCAAAAAGAACTTAGCCTTTAAATTGAGTTGAAATCTAGCTTTGTGATCAGCTAACCATCTGTTACGAGGAATAGTATTTCCTTCATCATCCATTGGTATGTATGGTCCATTCTCGATGATATCCCAAAGATCAATATGCGTTGATTTTATAAAGAGCCACATCCTATCCTTTTAATAATGATAATCTTCACCATTGAACACAGGAGGTCTTGTGACAGGGCACCTTCAGCTATAAAAACATGTGATTCAGCCATGGATCTTTTTCCTCACTTTGTAACGGTGGTTTTTGAAAACCGAGCTCTGATATCAATTGAAGTAAATCATACGTTAATATAGAAATTACATACAATATATGATATACACAAGAAGGGGGTTGAATTGTGTATTCTTTTCGTAAATACAAAATCTTTAATATTTCTGATAAGAACTTCTCTAACTTGTTAAAAGAGTATCACAAAAATTGTTATATAGTTAAATCGCAAATAACTTCTATATACTTGTTTAAAAAACAAAATAGAATAAGTTGAGAGATAGAAGATAGACACTGCGATTTTATACTAGTTCACCCCAAACTGTGGGCTACGTCTAGTCCTCAGAATTTGTCTGAGTTTTCATTATACTTCAGCAAATTTACAAGTATTCTTTCTTCCCTTCCAGAACCTCTTTAGGTCTCTTACACCAAGTATTCTTTCAGCTATCTTAGCCTCTTCAGGCTCTCAGCCTTTTCTTTCTCTCACTAGAAAGATATTATAAGCTATTGTTACAGTAGGTTTAGCTTTCCAGTATCGCAC
Organism: Erythroxylum echinodendron; assembly: GCA_027575705.1. Taxonomy (NCBI): domain Eukaryota; kingdom Viridiplantae; phylum Streptophyta; class Magnoliopsida; order Malpighiales; family Erythroxylaceae; genus Erythroxylum; species Erythroxylum echinodendron. The sequence continues at coordinate 30,895,316 of JANZXR010000006.1, forward strand.
TACAAAATTTTTCTTTTCTAAGTATACACTTGAAAGCTTAAAGATCAATAATTGTTTCAAAGGTTTTAGAAAACAGCTGAAAAGTTGTTCAGTCTTCAACTACGACTATTATTTATAGTCTAAGTCTCTAACTGCTTCTTGAATCTTGATAACCGCTATCTAGTTGAGTTCTGTAACTAACTCCAACTAACTAACTGTTTGACGTACTAGCGTATCTTCTATTTTGTATCGTTTGTGTTTTTCTCTTCTTCTGTGTTTTTACTTCTTCTATATTTTCTGCTTCTTCTGTATCTTTGTGCTTTTTTCGTTTTTTTACTTCTTCTGTATCTTTTGCTTCTTCTGCATTTTGCTTCTTCTATATCTTCTGCTTCTTTTGTACTTCTTTTGTATCTTCTGCTTCTTCTATGTTTTCTACTTCTTCTGTATATTTCTTCTGTGTTTTTCTTTCTTCTGTGCTCTCCACTTCTTCTGTGTATTTCTTCTTTGTTTTGTACTTCTACACACTTGACACACTAATCAAACTAGTTCATTTATTTATAACATTATTATTATTTGATTATCATCAAAATTAATCATCGTAAAGTCCTCCTGACTTAACAACAAACTCTATGCTATGGTGGAGATATTAGTCTATGTTATCTGACTTATTGTCCACACTCATTTTCATTCTATATCTACGCTATTTATAAAGGAGAATCTAACCTGTGTTGTAGATGCTAATCATTCGTTTTTGAGTAATTATATGTTCTATTTTTAAAGTTAAATTATCTTGTTATATGTAAGAAAGCTAACAATTTGATTTTATTCACAACATTAGGAGATGACATCTACAATTACAACAGCTACCTTTTCCATTGGATCAAATGCCTTTAAAGATTGCCAACTTCCACAGTCAAAACCTTCAGATGTGATATTCAAAACCAAAAGTTCACTGGTCTTAAGGTTGCAATTTTGCTTAACTGTGAGACTAATTGATCTTTCTTCGAAAAGGATAGCATTGTGGCCCTTAAATATTCTTTTACACTAAAAGCCCAAAAATGGAGTAAAAGTTCACAATATCTCCTAAATACTCAAGCATCATATAAAGTGGCTATTCTTGGAGCAACTGGAGGGATCGTTCAACCCCTTGCACTACTAATTAAGATGTTTCCATTGGTTTCAAATTTGCATCTTGATAATATAGCAAATGTCAAGGGGGTTGATGTTGCCCTTAGTCACTTTAACGCTAATTTACAAGTTTTGGATTTCACTAGGGCTGTAGAATTAGCTAATTGCTTAAAAAGGTGGTAATGTAGTTGTCATACCTGCTAGAGTGCAAGAAAGACTAGTATGATCTGCTGTTATCTCTTCAATATTAATGTCATCATTGTGGAGACCTTGGTCGAAGTTGTTGCTGATGATAGCCATCTTAATGCTTTCATTCATATTATCAGCAATCCAGTCAACTCTACAATGTCAATTGCAGCTAGAGTCTTGAAGCAAAAAGGGGTATATGATCCAAAGAAGCTATTTGGTGTTATCACACTTAATTTTGCAAGGGCAAAAAAGTTTATTACCGAAAAGAAGAGTTCAAAGTTCATTGATGTGGTTATTCTTGTCGTGGGAGGGGCATGCTAGAATTATCATTTTTCCCCTTTTACCAAAGACAAGACCCTCAATTAGTGTCATAAATGAGGAAGTATCGGAAATTATTGTAAAGATCTAGAATGCTTGGACAGAAGTTATGGAGCCAAAGGTAGGTGTTGGGTCTGCCACCCTAACCATCGCATATCCAGGTGCTAGATTTGTTGAGTCTTCTCTATGTGCACTTGATGGAGATTCAGTTGTCTATAAATGCTTGTATGTGCATTCAAATCTCAACGAGCTTCCATTCTCTACATTATGGTTAAAACTTAGAAGGAAAGGGGTTGAGGCTATTATCTTATAAGACCTCTAAGGGTTGATTAAGTATCCTCGCAGCTTTGAAGCCCAAACTAAAGGCTAGCATCGAGAAGGAATTGTATTTTCTCAAAAGCAACTGGTGGCTGCTTAAAATGAGTTTATACTCCAAGTTTGAACCATATTCAATTGGGTACCTTAACACAATTAAGGCAAGTCCATTTTTGCAATCATCGATGCTTGTATCAACACTTATGGTTTTGTACAAATTTTTTTCCCTTTATGTTGTGTCATAGCAACTCTTTTAAAGCAACATTCATCGATGTTATATAGTGTGATAAATTTGAATTTACTACCCTAATTTCTAGGAGCATGTAATATTTTTTAAAAATAATGTGGTCGATGTCATAAAACATATAACTTGTTCTCTTTTTGTTAATAATTATGTGAAACATTTATTTCTCTTACACCATTTCCCTTACCTTTAGTATGAAGATACTACTCACTGAAGAAAAATGATTAAATTGCTTTCTTCTTATTGTTGTTGTTCCTTGGTTATTTAACAAAGTAGTAAAACACTTTTGGCTATTTTGATTGTTGTCCCAAGTGTTGTTGAAAGAAATCCAAAAGCAATAGCTAACTCCTCGGTATAATAAGTATTACAAATATTTTGTAATTAAGTCAAGGTTCATACCAAAATTCACTAAAGTCTAATTACGATAGTCAAACTTCTATAATTTAACTCAATTTTATTAATTCTCTTATGTTTAAGTGTTTCTTATAATAACTAAAACAAACTAACGTGATTTACTAAGCCAACAAAAGAAAATTGATAACAATAAAAAATTAACAAAGCTTTACAAAAAAATTATGAACCTATAATATAATTGTCAACCTTTATATTACCCATAATAGATGCAAAGGGTATAAAAGTTATATTGTGGGCATAAGTCTACTAGGCCACAAACTTGGCGGTTAACACCCTCAACTACTTTAGGCACTAATTTAGTAGATGGTTTACATAACTTACAACATATCTATTTCAAATTAAAAGGAGCATGTGATAAAAGAAGAAAAGATACATTACCCATGTTCTTTTTTCTTATCCTCCAACTTTCTTAATGATTCATCCCATAAACTTTGTTACATCATCTTAGTCTTCATCTAAAAGTGAAAGTTAGTCAAGTTTTAATCCAATACATATATGGTCCAATCAATGCATTCCTATGATCTAGTTTGTTCGTCTATAGTCTATTATTTGAGCACAAACTAATCTTTACTCATACCAAAAATGTCTAAGGAAAGTCTAACTCGGCCAAGCCAAGCCAATTAAAGCACCAAATTTTTTCAAAGCTAACTAATGCTTGAACCATATTTAACCAAACTTGGTTAAGTCATTTTAGTTCCTTTGGCATACCTCCCTCATGCCTAATCCTTGCTAGACATTGTTCGAGGCTCACTAATAACTAGAAATGTCTAGCAAAATGGTTCTGCACATGTTATGGTGCTAGCAAATCACCTCCATTAGATGAATATGACACCTTTGTTGGTACAAATCAAATATATTCATTTAACTGGTCTTCAAATTGTCATAAGGTTTTTTCTCTCTTAAGTAGCTTCTGAGATTAGTTTTTCCCCCCATTAAATCAAGAATTTTGTTCTATGATTTTTATTATATTGTCTTATCATTTACTAATCCAAAATCTTATCAATTGGGTTATCAAATTGTTTTCTTACAATTAGTGGAGCCCTTTTCACTTGACTCTGACTCGAATATGTGGCATCTTCATGATATGGTTTAAGAAAACTAATATAAAAAGTTAGATATACCTTTAACTATTAAGATAACTTAAATTGATATTTCATATTTCCAGCCTTTCCAAGGATCTCAAATAGCCTATCATACTTTGGCACAAAACCCCAATATATCTAATTGCTACTATTTTTTTTTTCAAATTTAAGAAGTAAGTTTAAGAAGTACCTTATCTCCAACTCTAAATTTATTGGTCTTCTTTGTTGGTCCATATGTATCTTTATCCATTTGGAAGCTTTTCAAAGATTTTCCCTGGCTTTGTTTGATAGTTCTTATTATTCAATCACAAATTAATAAGTAGCCGAATGTTTTACTCTTGAATTTTACTGTGCTATCTCAAACAGAGTAAGGGGTTACAACAAAATTATCTAGTATCAAGTAAACTTATCTAATTCCATTAACTTACACCTATATAATGTCACAAGTATTCCTATAATAAACCATTGATCCTTTCTATTTGTCTATTTGTTTGTAAGTAATTTACAGTGAAAAACTTCAAGTCACACCCTATCATATTAAAAATAAACATCCAAAATAACCAATAAATTAAGCATCTCGACCACTTACAATATCTGCCAAAACTCTAAAGTGCTTCACCATATTCTTGTAAAAAAGCTCCACAACAATATTAAAGGACATGAAGTTGGAGTTAACTTAAAGATTGCGTACTTGGAGAAACTATCAACTACCACTTTAATTGAATCTATGTTGTCCACATTTGATAATCTACTAATGAATTCCATCAGGACCAATATCCATATTCTTTCTAGAATGGGCAACGGTTGTAATAATTATGCCTTCTTTTTTTCTTTAAGGCTTATCTAAATATCAAACAAGGTAAGTTTTAACATATACCTTAATATCATTCTCCATCTTTGGCTAATAGTAGGAATGAGAAAGGATTGTGAGTATCCGTTGAACTCTGAAGTTACTAGCCCAATGTGAGTAATATTAGAACTTTGGTCAATTATTTTCACAAGACATCAAAATTGGCTATATGCAATTGGCTGCTTTTTTTCATCAAAATTGAGGATTCTTAAATTTTGTTTTTATGATTAGAGAAGATGTTTTAAGCAACGTTTTAAAAACAAGATCGAAAGTTAAATCGGTAAAAAAAAAGTTTAAGGTTTAAAAAATTCAACCAATATTTGACTGTCAGAAAATTGATTCAATATTGAATAAAATTAAAAAAAATTGAAATATGATTGAAAGATGTTGTCCTTATTTGTAAAAGAATTTAAAGTTTAATTAAAAAAGAGACTATTAAATGAAAATTAATTTACTTATTTTGATTTATAATTAATTTACAAAACTGAACAATTAGTTAATAAATTAGTTAGTTTTTAATAATAAGAGTTATTAAAGTAAATCGAACCGAAAAATTAAAAAATTGAAGTGTTTTTGGCTAAATTAACTGATCTAGTTGAGTTTTTTAATCATTGTTTTTAAGTACCAGACAACATAAGTCCCAATTAAGGTAAAAGTGGGTGTGGTGACTGAATCCAATTTCCTAGGTTGGCATACTATAGCATACATACAATGCTCCAAGTCCAACCGCCGAGCCTATTAATGCAACACCCTTCACAGTTCATTTTCTTTCTAGCTCTTCTTTAACACTCTCCCTTTGTTCCTTATTAATTTGTAATATTATATTCCCTTCTTGTTTTTTAAATTTTTTTGGTCTAGATCTGACAACTATTTTGTTTTCCTCATTTCTTTGGTTTAGATCTCTTCTCTTTTATTTTGGTTTAACTTTTGATACTGTTATGTTATTTGTAATTTGTTTAAGTTAGTAACTATGTATACTTTTAATGTTTATTTTGGCAGATGCTATGTTTGGATTTCCCTCAGTATAACAAACTCTATGCTATGGCGGAGATATTAGTTTGTGTTGACTAACTTTTTTTCACACTTATCTTCATTCTATGTTTATGTTATTTGTAAAGAAGAATCTAACGTACGCTATAGATGTTAATCTTTCATTTTTGTTTAATTGTGCGTTCTATTTTTAAAGTTAAATTATATTGTTATATGTTAAGAAAGATGACAATTTGATTTGGTTCACAGCTTTAGGAGATGGCAACCATAACTACAACAACTAACTTCTCCATTAGACCAACTATCCCAAAGTAAGATGAATAAATCGAGGTTATATGGTGTGGTAGATTTGAATTTTCTACCCAAATTACTAAGAGCTTGTAGTACTTGTTTTTAAAATAATATGGATGGTTCCATAAAATATATTACTCTTTCACCTTTCTTTTATAATTATGTGCAACATTTAGTTCTCTTACACCATCTCCCTTGCCTCTAGTCGGAAGGTTTTACTATTTACTGAAGAAAAATGATTAAATTGCTTTTTTATTATTGTTGTTGTTCCTTGTTGTTTAATGAAGTAGGAAAACTCTTTTGGCTATTGTAATTATTATGCCAAATGGTTTTGAGATAACTCCAAGAGTAATAGCCAACAACTCACTATAATAAGTGTCATGAAGATTTTGTAATTAATTCTAAGTTCATACACAAATTCACCAAAGTCTAATTACAGTAGTCTAACTTCTACAATTTAACTCAATTTTATCGATTTCTTATATTTAAGTTTTTTTTATAATGACTAAACAAACTAACATTATTTACTAAGCCAACAAAAGAACATTGATAACAATAGAAAAATGAACATAGTGTTATAATAAAATTATCAACCTTTATATCACCCACAATAGATATAAAGGTAAAAAAAAAAATTCAACTCTCTCAATGAATTTAGCCTTTGCTCAAATGAGTATTTATAGGCATTTAGAAACTTGTTGAGCAAACATATAAGAATGTGGACATAAGGCCACTAAGCCATTAATTTAGTTATTGGTTGAGATCTTTAACTACTTTAGGCACTAATTTAGTTAATGGTTTACATAACTTACAACTTATCGATTTCAAAGTAACAGGAGCGTGTGATAAAATAAAGATAAGATACATCACCTATGTTCTTTGCTATGTCCTCCCACTTTTTTTTAATGATTGATCCCACAAACTTTTACACATCACCTTAGTCTTCAACCAAAAGTGAAGGTTAGCCAAGTTTCTAGTCAATCCATAAATGGTCCAATCAATGCAATCATATGATTTAACTTGTTAGTCCATGGTCTATTATTTGAGCACAATAAATTATCCTTAATCATACCAAAAACATCCAATGTAAGTGCAACTCACCAATTCAAGCCATTATAGTATGTCAAAGCTAGTTGATGCTCGAACTATGCTTGACTACACCTGGTTAAGCCACCTTGGTTCCTTTGGCATGCCTTCATCATGCTTAGTCATTACTAGACATTGGCCAAGGCTCAATAATGGCTAACAATGTCTAGCAAAATGCACTTATATATTAAGGGGCTAAAAAATCACCCTCACTAGATGAATCTGACACCCTCATTGAAATAAATTGATATTTGTTTACTTGATCATTGAATTGTCACAAGCTTATGTCTTTCTCCTATGTAGCTTTTAAGATTGGTTTATTCTTCCATTAATTCAAGAATTGTGTTCTCTAATTCTTCTTATATTATTCTATTATTCGATAATCCAAAATCTTCTCAATTTAGTCTCCATCTATTTTCTTACAACTGGTGGAGCCCTTTTCACTTGACTCCTACTTCGCTGGCATCTTCATGATATGGTTTAAGAAAAATAATATAAAAATTTAGATATGCCTTTAAATGTTAAGATAACTTGAATCGATATTTTACATTTCCAACATTTCCAAAGATCTCAAATAGCCCATCATGCTTTGTCACTAAACCGGATATACCACTTTACTACTAATTTTCTTCTAAATATGAGGAGTAAGATTAAGAAGTTCCTTATTCCTAATTTTGAATTCAAGTGGCCTTCTTTGTTTTTCCATATTCTTCTTCATCTGTTTCGAACTTTTCCAAGATTTTTCCTAGCTTCTTATAATAGTTCTTGCTACTCCCTTGCAAATCGATAAGTAGCTGGGAGTTTTCCTCTTAAATTTTTTTATGCTATCTCAAAGGGAGTAAAGGAATGTTGCCGCAAAATAATCTTAAAGAGACTCTTTTTCGTAGCCAATAATTCATACTATTTACAACAAAGTTATGCAGAATCAAGTTAACTTATCCAATTCCATGAACTTGCAATTGCATAATGTCACAAATATTCCTCCAATAAGCCATTAATCATCTCCATTTGGCCATCCATTTGTATGAAGTTTATAGTGGAGAACTTTATTCACTCCTTATCATATTGAAAAGAGATGTACAAAATCAACCAGTAAATTGAGCATCTCGATCATTTATAACACCTAACAAAACTCTAAAGTGCTTCACCATATTTTTGTAGAAAAGCTCCAAAATAACATACAAAAGACGAGAAGTTACAATTGACACAAAGATTGCATATTTGGAGAACCTATCAACTACCACTATAATTGAAGTCATGCTGTCCATCTTTGAAAATCTACCAATGAAGTCCACCAAGGCCAACGTTTATAGTCTTTCCAGAATGGGCAAGGGTTACAATAATTATACCTTTTTAATATCTCTATGGCCTATCCAATGAATAAACAAGGTAAGTTTTAACATATACTTTTACGTGATTCTCTACCTTTAGCCAATAGAAGGAATGAGAAAGGAGTGTGAGCATCGGTTGAACTTTAGATTTACCAGCCCAGTATGAGTAATTTTTCTCCTTCATCAATTGTTATCACAAGACATCAAAGTTGGGTATATGCAATTGACTGTTTTTTTTCATCAACAACCTACTAACATCGAGCCAAACTCACTACACCATACCATCCTTTTACTTATTCCACAACCTAACAGTAGGTGCTAATGAGAGGAGATGTTGGTTTAATTTGCTCCAATAAGTTCAATTCCACCTGAGTAATAGCATATAAAGTTACAAAAACTTCTTTCAGACTTAACACATCTACCATGTTGTTGAGCCTCCATAGTTTATGGTCCCACATGAATTCGTACTCAACAAGAAATTACTTCCACCAGGTTTGTTTTACAGATAACTTCTTTTGGATCCTAAAAAAATTAGTAACATTGCTCGTATATATAACAAAAATGGTTTCCAACAAGTAAACTTGTCAAGCTTTAAGGTAATGCAATCCTGTGAGTATCTCCTTATCATAGGTTGAGTATCATCACTCGATAACATTGAGCTTGCGACTTTGAAAAACAATGGGATGGCCTTCTTGCACCAAGATTCCAACAATGGCCTTATCCAAAGCATTTGAGTTCACCTTGAAAAGGAGATCAATGTCAAACAACTTAAACACATGTATCTTTAAACTTTTCAAAAAATTCTCGGCCTATCTCTGAATAGCTCCATTCTTGTTTCTTTTTTACAAATCCATCAAGGATGTTGCTTTCTAAAAGTATCCCACAGTAAAGCAATGGTAGTAACTTCCTAAGCCAAAAAGCTTCGAACTTCTTTCACTATTTATAGAACCTATAAACCAATAAATAACTATACCTTTTTAGCATCCATCTACACTTTAACTCTTGCCTACCAAGTTTTCATAAATTTAATTTTTGATTAGGCAAGCTTCCACCTCTCCATTTTCGTGAAAAACTTATGTTATCGTAATTGTCCAAACATATTTCTCAGGTGTTATATATGTTCTACCATATAAGTGTTATAAACCACAATATCATCTAGTATCATATATTTTCTACCTTGGTAATACTATAAACCATAATATCATCTAAGTAGACCACCAAAAAATCATCCAAAAAGTTATACATCACATTATTCATTAAGTTTTAAAATGTTGCAGACGCATTTTCCAAACCAAATAGTATGACTAAAATTTCATATAATCAATACTGAGTATGACTAAAATTTCATATAATCAATACTGAGTTACGTAAGTTGTCTTTTGCTTGTCACCTTCAACAATTCACACTTACCAATACCCACTTCACAAGTATATTTTTACAAACTCTATAGCCCTTAATAATCTATCCATCAAGTTTTAAACCAAAAGTATATGATATTTTCTTTTTATTATTACTTGTTTTATCTTGCTTCTTCTAAAATAATATAAGAGCTTTGTATGAGACTTTAGAGGGTTAGATGTATCCTACTTTCAACAATTTAGTAAGTTACTTTCATAACTGTACCAACTCCAATGGTGACATTTTATAAGGTGTCAAAGTAGGAGGAATTACACCTAGCATCAACTTGATCTTATGATTGATTTTACGATGAGGAGTGAGAGTTTTTGGTAACTTTTTAAGCATTATGTCCTTGAATTCCCTTAATATTTTTGCAATAGAATCGGAGACTTCTATCATATAGTCTTCATTAATCTCCCATATAACCGTAAGGTAGGTCTCCATACCTTTCTTAGGGCCTTTCTCAAAGCTTACGGTAAAAACATATGCTACCATTGTTGTTTTGTCCATCGTTCATCTATTAGATCCCTAACAATTTATATAACTTAAATTTTTCTCCTTCATTAGTGTAATACACCAAGTTGTGGGTATAAGATTGCTTCTTCCTCCTTGAGAAAGTCAATGCCCAAAATCAAGATAAAATGATCAAAGCATATCATCGTCATATTAAATTTTTCACGCTAACTTCCCTAATTCAATGGAACATTAAATACAACTCTTACTACTGCTTATGCTTTTACCATGAGAGTTTTCATCTTCATAGGAGTCTTGCATAGTTTTAACCTTAATTTTCACAATATCTATTCTGTAAAAAAGGAATAAGTGGCACTCTTATCCAATATGGATGTGCGCTTCTTCTTGTTGACCTGTATCTTCATATATATTAACCATTCAAAAGAACTCACTTTGGTACCTACATCATTAAGCAAACAAATGGGATTAAACCCTACTTTCAAGCAATCATTTTCACCTTCCACGTCTACTATCAAAGCATTCAGCTTTTCCTTCTTCGGATAATCATAGGGATATTGAAGGCCATTAAATAAGAAACAACCATGAATTTTCTTGGAAGATTTCTTTCCTTACTTATATTGCCCATTTTGTTTGGACTTCCCTTGGTGATCATTCTCTCTTTTTTTGCCATAGTCTCTTTTCCTCTCTGTCTCGCACTTCTCTTGGTGATTAGCTTTTGAACTTCGAGAAGAGGATGAGGCCTTGGTCTCCTTCAGCTCTTTTATCTACCAAAGCATCCACGACTACAATAATTCCCACAATGTCCTTGATGTTTTGTTGTAGTAACTCTATTTATGCCTAAGGTTGTAAGCTAGACATGAAGTTAAACAACTTTCCCTCATCTAACATATTCTTAACATCAAACATTAAGGAACTGAACTTCTTAATATAATCCCTTACTGAGCCATTTTGCTTTAATCTCTTCAAGGCATCTTTAGCAAGCCAAGAAGTATTGTTTGGTAGGAATTGATCCTTTAACTCCTTTTTCATCTTCTTTCATTTGTCCATAAGAGGGCAACAATCACTGATTTCAGTATAGACTCATATTCTCCACTTTAGTTTTATATCTCCATCAAGATATATTATTGAAATATTCACTTTTTTAGTATCCGACACCCTAGTAGTGGCAAAATACTACTTCATATCGCACAAACAGTTCTCATGTTCCTTATCTTTACAAATGAACTAAAAAACTGTAGGTTATTGCACCTTTAACATAATGCTTTCAACACATCCTATGTGCTAACTTACAACTGCATGCTTGAGGATTGTTATCTCCAAACTAGCTTTCTATTGTGCCTTTATCAAATATGTGACTTGATCTTGTAGTGCTTGGATGTGCCTCTCCAAGGCTTCAAAATGAGATGCATAAGAAAGGACGTGCTTATCACTCAAAGGTAAAGGATTAATGAATGCTTCCACCTATGTGACAAACTTGTTAAGATTGCTTCCACCCACCATTAAATTACTAACACAACTCTAATACTAGTTTTTATAAAGACTTTATAATAAACTCCAAGTTCACACTAAAATGAGCCAAAATGTAAGTATCATAGTTGAACTTTCACAATTTAACATAACATTACTGATTTCCTCATATTTAAGTGTTTTCTATAAAGGCTAAAACAAATCAACATGATTCACTAAGCCAATAAAAGAAAATAGATAGCAATAAAGAGAGAAAAATGCATAAAGCTTTACAATAAAACTATCAACCTTTATAATACTCATAATAGATACAAAGGGCATAAGAGCTTCAACTCTCTAAATAAATGAAACCAAAAGCTCCAACTCTCTTAATGAATGAAGCCTTTTCTTAAATGAACTATTTATAGGCATTTGGAGACTTGTTGCACAAACATACAAGAAAGTGGGCATAGAACAGCACTTTAGTGGGTGGTTTACATAACTTACCACTTATTCACTTTTAAGTAAAAGTAACATGTGGTAAATAAAGATAAGATATATCACCCATGTTCTTTACCATATCATTTCACTTTCTTTATGATTGATTCCATTAAATTTTCTACATACATCACCCATGTTCTTTACTATATCATTCCACTTTCTTTATGATTGATTCCATTAACTTTTCTACATCACCGTCGGTCTTCATCTAAAAGTGAAGGTTAGTTAAATTCTGAGCCAATTTGCATATAGTCCAATCGATAAATGCCTATGGTCTAGTTAACTCAGTTATGGTCCATCATTTAAGCACAAACTCATCCTTAGTCCTACCAAGAACGTCTAAGGAAATTCTAAATCACTTAAGCTAAGTTGATCAATAGCTCACGGTTTGTTAAAGTTAATTGAAGCTCAAACCATGCTTGATCCCACCCTACAATCCAACAAAGCCAGTTGATGCTCAAACCATGCTTATTCTCACCTAGTTAAGTCACCTTGGGTCCTTTGGCATGCCTTTTTCATACCTAATCCTTATTAGACATTAGTCAAGGCTCATCAATAACTAGCAAAATGGCCATGCATATGTTAAGGGGCTAACAATAAAATACCACATATCGCCTTTCTTCTAGACCTAGTTTTATACAATATAGTGGTTATTTCAACTTATGATTCCCATCTAACATTCTAGAAGAAATATCAGCCAAAAAATTCAAATACCTCACTTTTTAATCTAATTAAATTGTGGCTTAGGTGCGGTTCATATAAACTTTCTTAATCTTACCACCTTCTCCCAGTCAACAAAAGAAGAATTGTTATGCCCCGTTTCTAGAGTCCAACTCCTATTCGGAACACATATATCCTAATCCAACATTTAATCGAAAATCTCATAATACATTAAAGACAACTAACTTTCGTAAATCACAACAACCTTATCTTTTCTTTTTTTTTTTTGTACATCTAATTTCAACTCTCATCATCTATACATAATCCATATTACATTAACATCATAAATTCAAGGTTTTATAAAATTCAATGGGCATTCCAAGCCCTAACACCAAATACTGAAGTTAACAATCCTTGAAATGTAACTAACATCCTCAATGTTACAAAATCTAGCTTAAAAATACAAAAATGCAACTTGAATCGATGCCTT
>JANZXR010000006.1:30908601-30919662 GCA_027575705.1 Erythroxylum echinodendron
TTCACCCTAATTCTGCCCATTTCATAGTCTCTCACTACCAAAATCACCGAAACAAAACATGAACCTATCCACACTTCGCATGTACTGCTTGAAATGTTTTAAGAAAAGTTTCGATTGGCAATAAACATAATTTCTAGCCTCTTAAGTTTAGTGTTCAATCAATGCACTATAGGGTAATTTTCAAGTATAGTGTAACTATGAATCCTACAAGATCTAATAAGTCTCCTCCGTCTCTTCTAACTATATTGATGTAATAACTTGACATGGGTGATCAAGTTGACTGGCATGACCCAGTACAAAACCATACACCTCTAATGTTAAATTTTAGGTGAAATTTCAATCTCATTTTTTATTTTCAAACAATATCATATGTTCAACCAACTACAAAGACTACAAACAAATAGACTATAGTTAAATCCAAAAAGACACCTGATTCTATGATTTCTTATAAATGTTGTAAAAGCTAAGAAGAATCATTAAGCAAACAGATAAATTGTAAAACTCATTCCAATTTATCAACTTGGTTACAAACTCATAAAAAAATTATAGTATAGTAACTCAACAAGACTCTTATTTTCAAGTTACTATTAATCGACTTTGATATATAAAAGAATCAATAGCAATTGATTTTCAAGTGAATCTAGATTAACACTAATATTTTTCTACATTAATCTTGTTAAAAATTTGTCATTCTTAGGATATGCTTTAGCTTCATATAGGCTTCATACTTCAGTGTTTTGTGAGGATTCAACAAATTGGTCTTTAAACTTGCAATAAACTAGTTGAAATTCTTTCTTTTCAATTTGATATATAAGAAAGTGATTAAATGTCTTAATATATCATATTTTTCCTTGTGATATTAAAGTTTCTTTTAATTCAATTACAGAGATATTATCAATTAAAATATCTTTTTAGAATTTTTTTATTGGAACATTATTTACCTTATCAAATTTCGTAATTAAATTATTTGAAACACATTTGAAGTTAAAACTACATAACTTACTCACAGATTGAGAGTGTGATAATAACATTACTTTTTTAATCACAAAGGAAAATTTTTAGGAGGGAAAATGAAAAGATATCCTATCGTATTTGTATGGTCATTTAAATCTACACCCCAATCATTATCAGAGTAACCTATAAGAAGAAAATTGTTTGTTGAAGGATAAAGTAAACCATGATTATAAGTGTCCTTTTAAGTACAATATGATTCTTTTGACAACTTGCATAAAAGGTTAAAGAGGAGATCTTAAGATCTTTTTGATTAGTCCAACTATATAAATAATATTAGACTTTATGTGCATGAGTTACCTTAAGCTCTTAACAATTTGTTTGAAATATATAAACTTTACAGGTGCATTTTTATCTTCTTTAAATAATTTTGTTCTAACTTATACCAGAATTTTCATAGGATTACAGTCAAGCATATGAAACTTCTTTAGCAGTTCAATAACATCCTCTTTAGCAAATAAATACTACATCTTCTATTTAAAGAACCTCTATGTAAAGAAAATATATCATTAAGCCAAGATCTATCATCTCAAACTCACACATTATAAATTCCTTTAAGTCTTTGATCTTTTTGGGATTCTTGCTAATAAAAATTAAATCATTAATTAAAGTCACAATAGGTTGATATCCTTAGAGCTATTAATATTTAAATATAACACATGCTTCAATGGATACTTTTAGAATCCATTACTATAAAAGACTGAATCAACACATTTGTTTTATGCTCTTAATGCTTGTTAAAGGATGTATAATACTGTCTTGAGTTTGTACACGTTATCTTTAATGCCTTTTTATGTAAGTCCAACAAAGACTTCTTCTTCAAAAGGTCCCTTCGTAACCAATCTCATTTTATATCATTTTGCCTCAATATTAGGCAAAATGACTAGAACAATAAGACTTCTTCTTCAAAAGGTCCCTTCGTAACCAATCTCATTTTACATCATTTTGCCTCATTAAGCTCCTATATATTGTGTCTTTTGATTGCTTTTATTTCTTCATTCATCTAACTTACCCATTTGGAGTCTTAAATTGCCTTTTCAAATATCATTATTTTGTGATCTATAAATATAGTAAAATGCCCTAAATCCTCGTTATTTTCAATAGCATTATTAGGAATGATCTCAATAGAGATGTTATGATACGTATTTCACGATAACAAATTATATTATTACTATTACTTTTATTCTTATTGATATTCATAAGTAATGTGTAAAACATTAAGTTGAATAGAATGGTAAATTAAGCAAAGAAGTTAACTAAATCAGTTAAACAATCAAAGAATAAAGAAAATAAGCAAAGTGGGGCACATATGTAACTTAAGAAATGAGTTCATAATGACTTCTCAAGATTTGGAGTCTCACATTTATAACTTTATCTACTCCTAATTTGAATGAGTTTTAAAAGTATCTCAAGCCTCCTTTGTTGTAGTTGCTCCTTTTATTTTCCCAAACTTTTCATCATTCACTTAATGAATAAAATATAAGGCTCAATTAACATTTTGGTATATGGACTCTTTATTAAGCTTAAGAATAATAATTCTTTTCTCAAATTCAATGTACATCCCTTGCTTTAATTTAATAACTAGAACAGTAAATTTTAAATAAAATAGAAATTTATTTTGTAATATGAAAAGAATTACATTTATAATTTTTTCATTACATAACAAATCAACATGATCAAATTTTACAATTTCAACGGTGAAATATATAAATATACTTTTTTTTACACCATGTTATATAATGATATGAAACTCGAAGAGCTCCATAATTAGCTTGCAACCACAATTTAATCCTAAAATTCGACCTAAATAGTAACTCAGACCTAGTAATTAGGAAATAATTATTGATTCTAAAGGAGATTAAAAGAATAGGTTAACCATTCTTAGTTGCTTACAACTAAAACTGGTTCAAACTACAAGGTTTGTGAACAAATTGCATAAAGTTCTACCTACTTTATCGTAAAAAAATCCTTAGAAGTGTACGAGCCTAATTCATAAAGCCCCAGTAGAAACGAAAAAGAAAACTGCACTTTTGTAGTAAGGAATTAACAGCCTATGTAACAATACGATAACCAAACAAGGAAAAGGATAAAACAAGGTTCTACAAGTAGCCGAAACAACTTCAGTTAACTAGCATCTCAAAAACAGGTAACTGCGTCTATAACATGATGTTGGAAGAAGAGTAAGAGTCACAGAATAGAAGGGATTTTATCTCCTCAGCATCATCATCGTCTTCATAACCATCCTGATCGTTTGTAATGGTTGCATCCAGACTTGAACGACTGCATGCTCCACTTGATGTACATTGTGTATTAATATCGATGCCCAACAATTTTCGCTTCTTGTAATTTGCCTTGAAACAGGCTTGCCTCAGCCTCTTTGTTTTGTTTTCCAGTTGCATATCAGGCATCTCCTCTAGCAATTTCCTCTCTCTCTCTAATATCTCAATCGCTTCTCTCAACTTTACTTCACTTCCCTCCCCCGACTTTCCAAGCTCCTAAATTATGCATGTCCACTTCGTTTGATTATCCAGTATATATAACACGTATGTTACTTGAGAAAGGAAAAGAAAAGCGTAATATATCATAAGAGTTAGTGTTACCTGAACGTTTTTTATTAGGGTTTGGAGGCTCATCAGCTTCCTGTGAGGCCATCTTCTTATTCCCAAGTGTCTGCATCTTTTCTTCAGTAGAGTTAACCCTACGTTCAGCTCTCGGGCAGCTTGTGTTATGGGCATGTAAAAGTACCGAGAAATGGTTTGCCTAGTTAACACTTTTGTTATGTTACTGTTGTTATTGCTTTTTTCTTCTCTGCATCTTTTGGCCTTCTTTTCTTCCCTCAAGTCGGTGTCATTCTTTTCATTGTTAGAGAGTAAAAGTGGTGGTCTTTTAGACTCAAACAAAGAACCCAGTTCATTCCATACACCAGTGTATCCGTAACCACCGTTGCTTAACACTGCATCCTCTGGAACATGGAAAAATCATTAAGAATTCAAATCTAAAACTAGCTACTTCTAAAACAATACTCAGTTTCGGTAATTTATGAACTATAAGTTAATACCTCGAGAAACATATGGGCTTTCTACTAGATCCAATGAAGCATAAAGAGGATCAGTAGGAAAGCTTTCAAACAGTGGGATAGCGTCCAGTAAGTTTTCCTGTACTGGTAGTAACTCATAGTGCTCCCAATCCAGCAGCGAATACCCATTTCCCCTAACAACAAAAAGAAATAAAAAGAAAATAGAAGCAAGCAAACAATGAAAGGAAATATGAACTTATATCAACTTTACAAGAAAGAGAAAAGGAGTTACATGAAGGTTGATACAGACCCTCAAGCCTCAAATTACCTAAAATCACATGGAGGTTGTAAGACCCGTAGCCCTTCTTCTTTTGCAACTGCTAGCTCGTTTTTGCTAAAACCTTGAAATGATTGACTCGCCATCTTAATTCCACACCCAAAACACAATCTCAGAGAGAGATGGAATTTGAACAGATGCCTAAATTGGCATAAACCTGTGGTTTTTTTAATGGATAAATGGGGGAAGGAAATGAATAGTAGATGTGCGTATACATCTATATATACACATCCCACTGAAATGATCATAATTTAAAGAAACAAAAAGGGGGAGTATTTAGTTCTAGAAGATCGTGCGCCGTCTTGTGGATATCTCCATAACTGGCCATGCATGAATGACTGGCATTTATGGGGGTAGTGTGTGCTTGTGAGAGTTACAATACAAAAGATCAACTTAACAATTTCACCCCATTTATTAAGTTAATTTCATGTCATTTATTATGTTCAGCAAGACAGATGAAGATAGAGTGTAAAGGATGTTGACTATTCTTATATGAGAGCTCTCCACATTGAGTTTCGGATATATCTTTCTTCCCATAACGGCTGCATCGTTTTTATCCCTCTCTTTTCTGCTGTATCTAGCCAATAGCCATTTCCACAAGAAATTTCTGCCACTTGCATAAAGCATAAAATGGTTGAAAGCAAAGAAAGATCTCGTTGGGTAATCCGCGTTTAATGATTTTATCTAACATGATATTTTGTTCTAATTTTGTAAAAACATGATATGATCACCACGTACGTAGAATTCTAGGTAAAACAGCATATGTGAATTAGATTGGACAACCTTATGCGTAAGAAATGGCTGCTAATATATACAAACTTGCTTAAAAGAAACAATACTCGAGGCGTGGATAATGTAAATTAATCCCTGCATTAAAGCCACATGTAAGTCTTGTTCTTGTAAGCTAGCATTTAGATGAAAAGGCTAGCATTTAGGGCTTTGATTGGATTCGAGTCCTCATAGAGTAGAAAAGGTGGCATGAGATACTAAACTTATCTTCATTATCTCAAGGCACTAAAAACGTAGCCATCGATCTTCACCACACAAGTCATCATGATTATCTATATCAGCCAATACTTGCCATGCCCACGTTTAATAATTAAATTACTTCGAAAATCATGAACTCTCGATTATCTAAAGTTTCTTTGTTATATTTAATTATTTTGTACCGCCGTGAGTTAAACCGATTAACGTCACCGATGGACTCAGCTTTTTCGCAGGAACCTGGGAGTGGTTTTACTATACTTTAATGGTAAATGAGTGTAACCTACCAATCATTTAGTGGCAGCGGAGGTTTAATCATTTTTTCAGGTTTGTTACTATTATTAGAAATAAATGTGAGGGGTAGGTTACATTTCAAAGCTATGCGCTAATTGGCATTAAATACTCCACCAAATTTATTTCTGTCCCTCACTGTAAACGAGTGTTAAATCAGAATAGCAAGTACTATAAATGAATGCTATTGTTCCTTAAGCAATTTGAGAAAATGAACGGTCTAACGTTGTACCCTTCATTTATATCGCTTGTTAAAACTCAAGAACGGCCCATCTTTAGAGAACCACCTGCAGATTAATATGTCCAACCATATAAGTGAACAACATTTTATCCTCATGCTTCTTTTCAAGGATGAAAATAAAAGATGAGCAGATGCAAGTATGAAACCTTTGGATCCGCATACACTAATAGTCTAATAGCATTCTTGGGACATTTTCCCTATAAATCATTTCGTAAAACTGGGTTCCTAAACGGAGCTTGCAAATTATAATGTTTCATGTAATATATTTTAAGGATAACTAGAGTTCATATCTTTTGTAACCATTATTATTTGGTTTGTTGTCTAGATTGATACTTATCCTACAATTTAGATAGACATTATTCAGACATATCCTACTGTTTAGATAGACATTATCTTGACTTAAAACTCTATAAGATATGTAAACTATATATGTGTCTCTTCTGCACAACGTGTACTACAAGAAAAATATCGTTTAGCGACAGAACTTACCGATGGAAAACGTAAGTCAAGTTAGCGACGGACTTTACCGATAGACAAAAGTGTCGTAACAACGGCCGTAAGTAATAATTCTCGACAAACAACAGAAAGTCCATCGGTAAATTTACTGATAGACAACTAATATTCCATTAGTAAATATACCGACGATTTTTTGCGTAGATGATCGTCGCTAACTTTGTCGATGGAATGATTCTATCTGTCAACAAATTTATCGACAATTTGTTCGTTTCCATCGGTAAGTTTGGTAAAACATTACCGAAGGTAAAGTTTGTTCCATTGGTAAGTGTACTGACAGTCATTCTGTTGTCGGTAAATTTGGCAACGAAATTGGTTATTCTATCAGTGATTACCGACATCTTGTATTTTCCGGCAGTTTAATTAGGAATGATTTTACCAACAGAACCACAAATTTCTGTCGATAAATCAACCAGAAAATTTTTTAATTCCTTCAATAAATTTAATTTGATGATGTTATGATTGATGCATAATTTAAACAGTTATGAATTTAATAGTATACATTTAATTTGTTTAAATAAAAAGTTGATTGATGATATAAAGTTAAAAATATCTTAATTGATAATAAAAATATTAAATTGTACATAATAAATATTTGTAATTCAAATGCAAATGAAATGACTACAAGTACACTATTGATTTGGTGACGACGAATGCTCTAATTGGTGCGATGAAGTACTACCCCTGCTCTTCAACTCATCCACCTCAATACAGAGCTGAGCTATGTACTCCATCAATGTCTGCACTGTGCTTCGAAGCTCTTAGACTTCATTGGTTATGGACTGCCTACTCGATGCTGTTGTATTGGACGTGGAGGATTACGAATAACATGTATTGGCAAATGAACCTAAGTTGAATATCCTTCCACGACGGTCTTTACCACCTACTGCATGAAGATAGATTTGATCTTATCAACATCTTCAGACTGCTGAGACTGTCGTTGAATGATTTCTTGTATTTGGTCCTATCAGAAGACAATGTTTATATTAGTTAGTGATAATTATTAAGCATTAATATAAAACCATAAATTTGGCATACATTTAGTTCTCTACAACGACTGTTGACGAATGTCACACCATCATGCTTCTTAGTGTGAGTGTGCAAAAAGAGCAAATGGGGTGTAGGCCTCATGCCCATTGACTTTTCCCGCATAAGAATAAAGTGTTATAAGTGAACTAGAATTTATAAAAATTTTGACAGAGTTTCCTTTATTTTTATGATATTTATCCACTATTGAACAAAGAAAACAAGTCACCAACACAACCATATATAGCACCAAACATTTATAACATTATCATTCTCCATAATACACATATTTTCATTCCAAAATTCACACATCAAATTCACTTAAAATATATAAAGTAAAGAAATCATAATATAAATGTAAAGTGTATATACTTACAAATCTCTCTACATGCTCGTGATAGGGTAATCGATCCTCCCGTATGTACAGGAAAACTCTCCCCCTGGTTCTCTACATCTGTTGGTAAAATTACACTCTGAAATGGACATTGTCTTAGGTGAAGTCCAATACTGCTGCCAACAACTCCATATTCGTTCAGAAGTATAAGGTGGTCGTATACCAGCCTTGCATATCATAAAAACAAAGTCCCGATAACATGTACGTGCTCGTCTCTCCCATATTTTATAAATGATCAGGTCAAATTTAGAATCCCAAAAAAAACCTTTATGAAACAAAAGGAAAAACATTCGATAAATTATTATAATGTAATAATATTTATCTAATTAATGTATAAAAATTAATTAAAAAAGAAAATAATAATTTTTTTATACCTCAAACTCCTAATGGTAAAATTCCTTTGTGGCCTGAGATATATTCTTCTATACATAAACCCCAAGATCAATTTTCTCCTTGAATTTGGATGTCATATTTCTTGAGCACGGTCCAAATGGAATCAACCTGATATAAAAACAAAAATGTTTATACCATTTTTAAAGTCTAAACCTAGAAATTAATTATAAACATATAGTGTTTCATGCATTTTCACTTACATATTATTGGCAATTGTGATGTAAGTTCTTCCACCAGCTATCTCAACTCCAGGCTGGCAGCCGCGTCCTTAATCCGCATTGTTTACCCTTGATATTTCTGTCAATATAGGGGTAGTGAATGATGTAGGGGTAATGGATGGTGTAGCAGCAGGTACAGAAGGTGATGCCTCATCTGCAAGTGTAGAAGTTGGAGGGAGAGGAGGTGATTCAGTTCCAGCTGCTATACCATGAGATGTTTCACCTGTACAGTAAGAACCTCCGAATAGTTGTCTAAATCTTAGTCGCATCATATCTTGTCTTCTCTTTGGTGACATATTTCAACCTAAAATTAATATTTGATTGAATTTTCTAGAAATATTACAATTTGATTTCAATATTTTATACAATATATTAAAAAAGGAATTATTGATTTGTTGAATATAATATTCAATTACAACACAAATAAATCGCTATCATCACTTAATTGTAAATCAAAATCATCTTTTTTTCTGAAGAATTTGAATCAAACTCAGGCTCTTAATCAGATCTCTGGCCCTCCTCATCCTTTCCAAATAAAATTTCAATATATTCATTACATGGATCATTCAAAGGTTCATTATCCTCATGTAAGACAGATGCTTTTATTTAATAAACATCTTCTGAAATGCTTCACTTTTAATTCTCTTTTCTCTTTTTTCATATGATTCAAAAAATCTCTAGGTTTAACTTTGCAAACGACCAACCAATCTAAATTATCTTGTCGTAAGCTGGGAAAAGGGACATAATACACTGGATCGCTTGCATTGCCAACATGAAAGGTTCAAATTATCGAAATCTTTTTCACTTATTGATTTTAACTAGATTGTATTGGCTATGTACTTTTATACCAATATTTGTAGTTGGATCAAACCAGTCAAACTTAAATATCACGCTTCGCTTTATTAGTAATGTAGGGTACTCAATTTCAAATATCTCAATAATTTACCATAGTAATCCATCAATTCTCAATATATGCAAACTCCACTATTTATTGTTGTCATGTTATGACCATGATATTCTGTATGATATTTGTATCCATTAACAAAATACACTATATATGATTTAACAGTTCGCAAAGGTCCCTTCGCAAGATCATATATGAACTTATTCGCTATTGGATTTTCTAAGGCCTACAGAAAAGAAAATATCATATTAAACAGTATAATATCATTTGGACATTTAAATCTTATAATTCAATCATTTCAATATTTGTAAGTGAAAACTTACATATTGCTCGAACCATCGAGGAAAGTGTCTTCCAACTTCTTTATTGATACCATCCTGTGTTTTGTCAAGCATGAGCTCGCGTAACAATTCCTCGTATAATCTAAAAACATTATTATGCATTTCAGTTATGAATAACACTAAATTTCAAAACCCAAATAATCAATTTCAACTTAATGCACGAAAGGTTGAACCTCTTGACAGTTCAATAAAATGTAACTATGGGTAGCCTCAATTTCTTCCTCTGTTAACATTCTTCTTGTTGAACGTCTATATGTTCGTCTAGGATATGTGAAAATTGATAAGTTACCATCAACATCACTAGTTTCTCCTCCATCATCATGAGCATGCACCTCAAAATGATATGAACAAAATATACTAGTTTCCTCCACTAAATAAGCATTACATATCAAACCTTCAAGTCTAGCCTTGTTTTTCACATTTTTACAAGTGATGCGAATACTTATATAAGCGAATAGGGTTATACCAATTTAGTTATTAAAACATACTTTGACTTCAATTAAAATCATTTTTGTTGAATTACCTCTTAAATAGATATATCCAACGATATTGAACTAAACCAGCTAGTTTAGACTCGTGTGCTAAATAGATAGATAAATACTCTATACAGTCAAAGAAGCTTGGAGGAAATATCCTTTCTAATTTGCATAAAATTACTGGAATTTTCCTTTCTAGTTTTTCCATTTCATCCAACTTGATTTCACATGATGTTAAGCTTTTAAAAAACAAACTTAATTATGTTTTTACTTCCTAAAACCTATTTAGTAGCAACTCCCAAAATGCAATTGGAATTAGATTTTGCATTAACACATAACAATCATGACTTTTCATCCCAAATAATTTGTACTTCCTCGTGTCCATACACCTTGCTAAGTTTGAAACATATCCATCGGAAAACTTTAGACTTTTCAACCATTCACACAATATTTCCTTTTGTTTTTTGTCCAAAGTGTAACATTCTTTCAGATATTTACTGGTGTGAAGATCTTTATGTAACTCATTCTTTCTATAAAAAAGTTACAAATTAGCTCGTGATTTTGCATTGTCTTTTGTCCCCTTCAATATTCATTATAGTATTGAACAAATTGCTGGAACCCCACCCTGGCGAGTCAAGTGCCCTACGTCCTACGTGACATCTGGATGTGCATCCTACAAGGGAGGAATTCCCCACCAGGTCAAACCTCAAAACAACCAAACTCGTTTCACTTACCTCCGATTCTTTCACTTTGATTTAATACATAGATTTCAAAAATAATATCCAAAAATTTTCAATCAAATAGAAGGTAGAAAAATGTCATAGAAAACCAACGCTTTGAAAATCAGGTCAATCGGAGGTCGGAAGAAAAAGTTATGGCCAAAAGAGTGGGGAGAGGTCAAAACTTCAAAAGGGAA
>JANZXR010000006.1:30921242-30935717 GCA_027575705.1 Erythroxylum echinodendron
ACTTGCAATACTTTCTTTACACCATTAGGATTTCAAAACCTGAATAAAAATACATCATCACTATTAATACGTACATCTTACAATCCATGAACCTTCTAGTTATACATCATCACTATTTAAACCTTCAAAGAATGTTGAAAAGTAAAAAAAAAAAACTTCCAACAATCAACAATAATACATTCAAGAAGAATATGATAAGGAAAACTCAAATCATCAATAATTGACCAAATGAAATATATTTGACCAAATACCTCTAAGTCTGCAGTAGAATAGATTTATTATTGACATGCCATGGACCTACTTGCAATACTTTCTTTACACCATTAGGATTTCAAAACCTGAATAAAAATACATCATCACTATTAATACGTACATCCTACAATCCATGAACCTTCTAGTTATACATCATCACTATTTAACCTTCAAAGAATGTTGAAAAGTACAAAAAAATTCCAACAATCAACCACAATACATTCAAGAAGAATACGATAAGGAAAACTCAAATCATCAATAATTTACCAAATGAAATATATTTGACCAAATGCCTTTAAGCCTGCAGTAGAATAAATTTATTATTGACATACCATGGAGCTATTTGTAATACCTTCTTTACACCATTACGATTTTAGAACCTGAATAAAAATACATCATCACTATTAATACATACATCCTAAAATCCATGAACCTTCTAGTTATACATCATCACAATTTAAACCTTCAAAGAATGTTGAAAAGTATGAAAACAAAAACTTCGAACAATCAACCATAATACATTCAAGAAGAATAAGATAAGAAAAACACAAATCATACATTACTTATAATAAACCAAACTTGCAATTAATAACATCATGAAACAAAGAAAATTTTCAAAAACCTAACAATAAGGTGATGACAAGAACCATAATAATAACTAGTACACAAATTCTTAAGAAAACATACAAACTCTTAAATGAAACTAAGAAAGAATTAAGTGTCTAAACAATCTCATATTCATAAAAAATGCATCCTTGAATAGATTCAAGCATATCATAAAAAATAGTGGATCAAATCCCAAAATTATTGAGAATGTTCCAATAATGCAAGGAAAAAGCTTAGATATATCAAAAATAGACAAAGTTCAAGATTTAAAATCCAAATACCTATTTTAAAAGCTTGTGCATATGGAATATAAAGTCGTTGTATTAGAACTATTAATAAAATATTAAAATTTTGTCACTTAACACCACTTAGATGTAAAGTTTATTTCACATCTTCTTCAAATGCTTCCATTATAAGCACTACAAGAAAAATGTCATCTTGCGATAGACATTACCGATGGAACACGTAAATATTCCGACGCTAAGATATATTGTCGACGGAATTTACCGATGGACAAAGCGTCGTAGAAACAGTCGTAGTTAATAATTACTAAAGAAAACTTTACTTCCATCGGTAAATTTACTGACAAAATATTTCTTACCGTCAATAAATATACCTACGGTTTATACTTTGGTTGACAATCGGCAAAGGTTAGCGACCGTCGGTTATATTCCATCGGAATATGCTAAGAGTTTATCGACGGATATGTTATTGTGTTGGTAAAAATTACGAAGGAATTGGTTATTCTCTCGTAATTACCGACGAATTTGCGAATAGACCGTCGGTAAAAGGAAATCACTCGGATATTGTTTCCATCGGTAAATAAACAACAATTTTTTTTTAAATATGTAATGTATAACGTTAGTATATTTAAATTATGGTTAATGCATAATTTTAACATTTATAAACTTATAGTATACATTTTGTTGAATTATTTCAATATAAATAATCATTTGACCGGTTATTAAAGATGTGACATTATATATATGATCATCATACCCTTTTT
Organism: Erythroxylum echinodendron; assembly: GCA_027575705.1. Classification (NCBI taxonomy): domain Eukaryota; kingdom Viridiplantae; phylum Streptophyta; class Magnoliopsida; order Malpighiales; family Erythroxylaceae; genus Erythroxylum; species Erythroxylum echinodendron. The sequence goes on from JANZXR010000006.1 coordinate 30,923,107, forward strand.
TAAATATTATTATTTTCTTGTTCCCTGTAGTTAACCTTCCTAAATATTTATCTGTAAGGCTATGTTTAGTTGGATGTAAGATTTTTAACGAAATGGAATGGAATGGAATGATTTATAATGGAATGGAATGTAAATAGATATAATATTGGAAAATTATTATTTGGGAGGGATGAAAGAGTTCATACTATATTATAGTGAAATGTTATTTGAAATAAAGGTTTATAATGCAATATAGTGAAAGTTATTTATCATTTTATATTTCATCCTAAATACCACAAATCGGAAGTTTCTCATTTTTACTGTTTAGGATTAAATAAGATTTAATATGAAATCTCTCTCTTCTATCACATTCTATTATAAACCTTATCCCAAACAATAGAATAATATTACATTCTATTTCATCCCATTAATAAACCACCAACCAAACATAAAATAATATTACATTCCATTGCATTCCATTAATAAATCACCAACTAAACATAGTCTAAGGCACTATTTTTCCTTTTAATTTTAAAAGCTTTTAAGTGTTAAGCTCTGACTTTGAATTTCTACCTTTTGTTAAATTTTAAATTGCATATCAATTAATTTATTCATAATTTGTGAATTGTTATGCATGCACTGCAATGACACTCTCAAATAAAGTTCATCGAAATCGAAATCTAAATATGTGCATCTAATTTTTGTCCTATGATATTTTTTTTCGCAAAACTCGTATCTTATTTGTCAGAAAACACCTATAATTTACATAATAAGGAATGTTAAAAGAAAGATTGTGCAAGGAAAGAAAAATTAAAGAATCATTGTTTTAATGATCTTCATGATTATCAAAATGTAACTTCAATTATTCTTACATAGTTAAATTATTTTTTAATATGTGAAAATACTTTAAACAATAGTGGCTTTGATGATCATGAATACCATTAATTTATAATATGTAATTAGATCCTTACGTAAGATGTTGATGTTAAATTTCATTTGAAACAACTCAATTTAACAAAATTTGCAATATTAAGATAAGAATGTATTGTACATTAAACAAGTAAAAAAGAAAACGAGTACAATGCTACATGTTTGTTTGAAGTAGATTAAAATTATAAACTGCGACGAAACTATTCTAAGAGTATCTATGCATTTGAGAAATATAAATTAAATAGTAAGGTTATGTTCGTAGGACTCCTTGAAATTTAAAAAATTATCACATCAATCCCTTATTTTTAAAAATTATTAAATATCACTATTATGTTTTAGTTATCGTAAATTCCCTTACTATTAAGTTGTTGAAAATCCTATTTAAACATGTAAAAAACATGCAAGAATATGTCACGTAATTCTAAAGCTTCAAACGACGACGTTTTTATGTGAAAATACCCATAAAAGCCAGAAAATATATTAACTAAAATATAGGGTAATCTCTGATAATTTTAAAAATAATAGACTAATACGATAGTTTGTCAAACTTCAACACGGTCCTAAGAAATTAATCCTAAATAGTATTATTGAAAAAAATTTCACCACTTTCAAACACTTAAATCTGGTAAATAATTATAAAAAAAGAAAATTATTATTTTGTACCCTTACACACTTTAAATCATTTTATGGTGTATGAAGGTATTTTAGACAATGTTAACCTTAATGATTATGTAAACTTGGTCCCCTAATTATAAAGCCGGATTACCTACGAAAAAATTTATTAGGCTACCAAAGCTATTCGCAAGCCTGCCCCAATAATCGTTTTGCACGTCTCTGTGTTTTAACGGTTTTCCTCTTCTCACCATCCCACTTTATCATGCTAACGAGGTATTTCATACTTCTTCACACTTCATAAGGAAATGATTTGAAACATACATTATCCTAGAATGGAATATATCCTTTATATTATATGTATATATTTTCGTATACGTATCCATTTTAAGAAATATAACTACAAATAAGTGAGACTTAAGAGGAATCTAAACTCAGTGATTCGAAATCACCACTGATCCTACGAGTACAATAATTCATAACCAAGAGCAAAGATTCTCTCGTTCCTTTGACGGGTTATGGAAACTTCTCAAGCTAATGGAGAAGCCTTTACGTCTAATAAAATGATCTTAGATAAGGCACCGTGTTTTGTTAGGAAATAATCTGTGGATGATCAATTCATGAATACGAGAATGAAAGGAAAAATTGCACAAAAAGAACTACCAACACAAGATGAGATGAATAGCAGCAAAAACATCTCCTATGCTAAGCGGAAGCCATTAAGTTTAATATAGAAACAAGGTTTTAAGCAACAACCTACCCTTACATAATAGGTATGGAAACAAGGGTGCTGATTTCTCTTGGCAAAACCATTTATACCCTGTAGGTCGGAGACTATTCATTTCTTAACTTACCACCTCTTTCCACGGCCTCCTCGACCTCTTCCACCTTTTCCACCGTGACCCTTTCGACCACCAAGTAACTTGTTGGCATCTGGTTTTGCTTTCATATCCTCTGGTAAGGGAAGAATATTATCCACACACTTCCTGAAGCTGAAATCATCAACAGAGTCATCATTCCTAATCAGGAAGAAGCACCGACTCTTAAATGTTGGATGATTTTGGACTTGGAAAGCCCGGATCCCAGAACCAATCTTCTTGTCGGGCTCCGGATGACCCTTTTTCAGCAGGTCTAGTAAGACCATGTGCTCATACTGCAATAAAAACCACAAATCAGTGGACTTTGGGCAGTGAATTCAACAGTAAAAGCTGGCATGATTGTTTGAGGCATGATATGACCCATGAATGGCAACGAATCCTATTAGGTTCTCACATTAAGTATCCTCCCGCAAATCCTGCATCCTCATCTAAATCCTGTCGATTTGATGTCTCAAAAGCAACTCAATGCACACATTGACATAGGAAAGGTGATGCTATAGGCTGCAAAAGTAGCAATTGAAACTGCAAGTGGTTCGACATTTAGAAGATTTGTTTCTGGTAATTGACAATGAATCAAAGAAAAACCACAAGGAATTTGAGTCAAAAGCACCTCACAAGTATGGGGATACGTGTTTCCCAAAAAGACAAGGAAGTTCTAATACACAATAAGATCAGAGTGCCTTTATCATTTGGAGAAAAAAAAAAAGGAGTTCATTATAACTCAAAACTTTGACTATTATCCCATATTTTAATAACCTCATGGAGATTAATTAATCCCACATCCAACAGTATAAATCACGCCAGAAAAATGTCTATAATTCTTATTCTGGCAAACAACTGTAATTCAATTTCCCTATATACACAATGTAGGAAGTAAGCTATACAGAATGTAGAAAGTAAGCTAAAAGGAGCAATTAGGAGCACATTATCAGATCCTCAAGTAGCTCCGAAAGGCCCAAAATCTAAACTATTCCCCACAGGTGATGCTAGGGACAAAGTAACACAATGGATCAGAATTATGGGTGGAATGGAACGGGGAAGGCATGAGTTTAAACATGTCATAATGAAGATTCCATTCTTGTAAAGGGGACGAAACACAGGAACCAACGGTGCGTTGTATAATCCCATTACTACATTGTACCAAACACCATCTATTTATATCCTCATAGCCAAGAGAAATGGGTAGACATAGTTCACAACACAGTCTACATAGCAATTATTAAAAACAACCACAAGTTTAAAACTGAAAAAGGTAAATTTGATAATGCAAAAAGAAACTAATAAAAATATTAGTAAACTAGCTGCTTGAATCACTTACACTTCCTCTTCTAGACACGCTAGAAAAACCTATATCAACTCTAAATTCAATTCGACCAGAACACATGAAAATCCAACTAAAGAAAAAGTGATACCTTCTAAAAAACATACTAATTAGAAGCTAAGCTTGGCATCGCTTATACATTTAGCCATCCATCCACTAAAAGCTTTAAACTTTACTTTCAGTCATCAAATTCCAAAGAATAAACAACTATACCTTGTTGATTTTAACATGGGGAGGCCAAAAATGAAGGAATTTGTAGAAGTAATCAAACATCTCAACCGACGACCCAAAACTCTTCGGACCCAAAGTCACCGGACCGACCTCCTCTTTCTCTTCCTCTTCTCCCTTCTCTTCTCCATTTCCATCAATTTCTTCTTCAACCTTCTTCTCAAGTCTCTCCTCTTCCACAGACTTGTCCACCTTCTGCCTCTTCACCAACTCCTCATCTCCATCCTCCTCCCCTCTGGGTCGCTTCCCACCGTTGGCCTCGGTGAGATCCATTTCCTCGCCGATTGCGTCCACGTTCTCTCCGGCCGCTTCGCTGTCTGTCATCTTTCAACCGAGGCCACCAAACCCTACCGTTATGGGGATTTATGATAATTCACATGGGGTTTTTCAGGTTTTTCACTGTCGGACCTGAATCTGGTCTATGATTCTTCTCTTTCTAAAGCCCAACTTTTCTTAAGCCTTGCCTGTCTGTGGCCCTCTCCTTTTCAAAACTTATTATCCTTATCAGGGAGTAAGAAAGATTGCACCCTGTGCTAAATACACTTGCAATGCGTCGGGTCGGCTCGGATTGAATTTGGGCTGCCCTTTTTTACGGTGGTCTGAGGGTTGGCTCATCGCCTGCGCAAGCCGGAACTGTCTATTTATTTTTAAAAGAAAAAAATTTAAAACTTGAAAAATTGGTTAATCGTGGCCTAAATAACTCAGGTCAAAAACAGGTCGAGTCGAGTCATAATTGTCATTCCTATTACTAAACAATGCAATTTCTACATTGTCTTCGAAGCTGAAGTAATTCTTGGAAAATGACTTTAATTCACCGACTTTAATTCACCTGTTACATTAAGGATATACTTGGTTAATGAATATAAGAAGGAAAGTATAGGTAATGAATGAAAACTACATGTTTGGTAAAAAATTATGATTAAATGAATAGTAATTTTATTCTTCCATTTTGAGTATCGGTCCATACTCCTCATAATAGAGAGGAATGAAAATCATTACCTGATATATTTATGGTTTGAGAAATTAAATAATTAACCATTTCTCAAACTCATCAACTAAAATATAATTAATTAAAATAATATAATTTATTATAATTTATTTGTTTATTTAAAATATACTATAATTAATTAATTAAAATATAATTAAAATAATATAATTAATTGTAATTAATTAATTATTTAATTAAAATAAAGTAATTAATTATAATGAAATAAACAAATAAATTATAATTAATTAGTTGTAATTAATTAATTATATTATATTATAATTAATCAATTATAATATAATTAATTAAAATACAATTCATTAATTAATTAACTATATTGTGATTAATTATATTATAATTAATCAATTACAATATAATTAATTAAAATGCAATTCATTCATTAATTAAAATATTATAATTAATTATACTATAATTAATCCATTACAATATAATTAATTAAAATATAATTCACTCATTAATTAAATATTGTAATTAATTATACTATTTTTAATCAATTACAATATAATTAATTAAAATATAGTTCATTCATTAATTAACTATATTGTAATATTATAATTAATTAATTACAATATAATTAATTAATTTTTAATTAATTACATTATAATTAATTAAAATATAAGTAGTTAATTAAAATATAATTATTCATTAATTAAAAAGTTTCAATTAATTAATCAATTAAAATATAATTAATTAAATTATTATTATTAATTAATCAATTGCATTATAATTAATTAAAAATAAATATTTATTTCTTAATATATTTTACAAACCAACCACTATCAGTAGTAATGGTAATTATTCCTTCCTTTTAACCACCCATTAGAATTATAATGATAATATCTATTCTCATTTCTCACTATATTCATTCTCATTTCTATTACGACTCCCCATGCGAACTAATCGCCCTCTAAATCTATTCGAACATATTAACCATTTAATAACTAGGAGAGAGAAAAAATAGATGGGTTGGATGTTGAAGATAGAGGGCATATATTTTAAGACACAGGTCATTTGAAGCCTAGGAAATAGCCTCTTAAGTCTTGAAATCCTAAGTTTTCTACTTTTCCAAAATTAACTCCTCTCAAAATTTTAGAAAAAATAAAGAGTTACATGGTAATACTTGACTAAAAAATATAACTCTAGTATTTTTATAATATATTTTAAAGTTCATATCCACCATTTTTAAGTCCTCAAATAATTTTCCTTTTGACATACAAATTGTAGTAGTTGTTTTTTCAAATTTCACATTTTACTCATAAAAGTGGTTCTTCTATTTGAAAGAAAAGAAAATAAAAATAAATTTTGCATAATCTATTATATGATTTCTATTTAAGAGAGAACTCATATCTATAAAAAATACATTGCATTCAAATAAAGAAAGAAGTTTGCTAAGAGGAGATCAAATGATTATTATAAATTAAGAAAATTTGTAACTAATATTTCAAAAAAATTTCTAGAATAGCTTCAACATCCTCCCTTAGGCCATGTTTGGTTGAAGGGTTAGTAATGGGACATAATACATTTCTATCGTTTAGTTGAGGGTTTCATAATGGGATAGAATAGAATGGAATGAAACCGGAGGGTTTCATAATGGATTGAAACGAAATGAGATAGAAGTGGAGGGTTTAATGTTATGTTTCATTTCATCCTAAACAGTGAAAATAAGAAACCTCCGATTCGAAAGGTTTAGGATGGAATGTAAGCTAATAAATACATACTACCAAATATACCTTCAATAATTTTTTTAATACCAATTATTTCTTCTAACCATAAACCCACGTTAGAATTGAAGTTACGACCTTGAACCTTATAAAATCTGAAAAAGTTCATATTTATACATAAACTTAGATGGTCTTCAAGTTGAGAAATCAGTTGTGGTAGTTCACCGCATATCACCCAACAAATCATTTCCTTTTAATGCTTTAGTCATTGCTATTACTGGTTTCTCTACGAAGACCCAAAGACAAAAATATTACATAAGAAACAAAGATTTTGCAAATTTCTTTTACTGGAAATTTTATGTTATTGCTATCGGAATAAGGATTGTGAGAATGTTGTTCACAGTAAGAAATTTCTGGGATGTTTTACTAATGCATTATGTGTGTGAATTTGTTAGAGATGGCAGGAGAAAGTTTGGAGGCTTAGAAACTTGATGGACAGCTTCGCATGGTTCGATTTGTTGCTCCTTCATAGTCGATATGTGACACTAGTAGCTTGAATCAAACGATGGTTGCACACGAATGGGAGGGGCAGCTAGATGTGCGGATGTCATGCTGGAGGTTGGTTCTATAACTACAACAATTGGTGGCGATGTAGGAGAAACATGGTTATTGGTGGCAACTGGAATAAGAGGCAACTATTGGATGGTAGACGCAAGCTAACATGGGAGCTTGCAACGATGTAAGGATGCCGGCTTGTGGATGCAACGACGGCAATATGAATTATGGCTAGGGATTTAACCCTAACCCTCATTTCTAATGTCCAATTTTTTCTTGGAAAGACCCCAAGGCTGGGTCGTATCTATTGTTTTAGTGTTTTAGTTGCCACAGTTTTTACTTTTTACTGAGAGTTGGTGTAAAATCCATGATATAATTAAGTTAGACTTGCACACGAAATGTAGGGCATATGAGAGAAAAATAAAACAATTATAGTATGACAATTGACAAGGGAAGAGACAGATGAGTTAGGTATTTATTAAATAATTAATAATAATATATTATATAATCAATAATAAATTGTATATAATTAATAATAAAATAATAAAACTTTTATTAAAACTTTTATTATTTTAAAATATAAAATATATAAAAATTTATTTGCTAGGGTTATGACTTAAACAAGTCACAACCGTGACTTTTTAATTAGATATAATTTCTATTTTAAAACCATAAAGTTAAATCTCTTGTAACAACCATTTTAATATCAGGGGTATAATAGTCATTTATTATACATTACATTCCATTATATTCCATCCATCTTCTAAACAACATTTCACTATATTACATTATGAACCTCTCATCTCTCCCAAATAACTTTTCACTATATTCCATTCCATTCCACGTTCTGTTCCATTCCATTCCAATCTATTCCATTAATTAACATCCAACTAAATAGACCCTTAAGCTCAAGATGGCCAAAGATTGTTAAGTTATAGTTTGCAAATGAGACTATGAAATCAGTTAGTGAATGAGCTTTAGTGAAAATATCAATAATCTAATCTTTAAAAGAAAGCAAATATAAGCCAAATTACACCTTGAATGATATGATGTCTTATAAAGTGCTAATCATACTTAACATATTTAATATGCTTATTGAAGTTATTATTATTTACAATATTTATAGAATTGTGATTATCATAACAGAGAATAATAGTTGATGAATGTATAATGCCTATACCTCTTAGTAACTCACAACCAAATAAGTTCAAAAGTAATATCATCCATGGTTTAATATTTACCTTCAGTACTAGAGTGAGATGTGATTGTTTGCTTCTTACTATGTTATAAGATTAACTAATCTTTATATAAAATAAACCAGTGTAGTTCATTGATCAATATGATCACTAGCAAATCTACATCAGAATAAGCTTTTAGAACAAGAGGTGAATGTAAAAAAAAGAACCTCTAAAATAAAGCCTAATTAAGATAATAAGTAATGTGTGGGATAGAAATATGATGAATGATATGTAAAACAGACATGAATTGAATAATAATATGGATTGCATACGCATTGTCAAGTCAAATAATTATTAGATAAATAAAATTACCAGTTAATTTTTGATAAATAATGCCATCACTGAGAAGAGTGCCATCACTAGTAGAATAATAGGTATTAGATTCTATAAGAGTGTATACAATTAGAATATGTGAGGCATATATGAGAAATAAGCTCATAGGATACTTGTAGAGCTTTCAAGATCAAGAAAGAAATTAAGAAGTTACGTTCCCTCGTATCAAAATGTTAATGAGAAAAGCTTTTAGATCATCAGTGCCTTGAAAATTAATACCAGTAATAATTATTTTATTAATATAAATAAGAAGTAGAGTGTATCTCCAAATAGTTCTATGAAGAAATAGTACATAATTATAAGGAATATAACCAAAGTTGAGAGATAATGTTACTGAACTTTGAAGACCAAGCTCGTGGTGCTTTCTTAAGGTTATATAAAATAACCGATAAATCTTATCATATAGGTAAGTATGGCTAAAAGGCAGTTGCATATACACCGCTTTAGGTAAATTACCATTGATAGATGCATTCTTAACATCTATTTGAAATAGGTTCCATTTCTTTACAATGATAATGTCTATAAGATTCTAAAGAAAAGTAAGATGAGCTACTAAAGAAAAAGTCACTTTAGATTTAATGTTATAATCCCACTTAAAACCTTTTGCAATAACTCAAGCTTTATATCATTCAGTAGAATCCTTTACAAGAATCTTGATTTAAAGCAATTTACAACCATTCAAATTTTTATAGGATAATTCAACTAGATCCCATATATATTGATGAGTGAGTGCTTGAAGATCTTTTTTCATTGCTTTATCCAATAAATGATTAAAACTAATCTTATGGTATATGCAAGGCTTATAAGGTGTAATGGTAGAACAAACATAATTATGAAAAAGAATATAGTGTTCACTTATATAGATAGATAAATAAAATGTATAAAAAGGTGAAGCAAATAAAGCAGGATAAATTGGAAGTAGAATATCATTAAGTTTTACAGTTGAAGAAGATTCTATAAAAGAATCAGAACATTGGTCTACACTAATAAAGGCCTCTTCTATATAAATCTTATTAGGAGAAAGAGAAATATAGAGATTAGAGAGAATATGTGCCATAAGTTTGTCAATTTGCGAGGAAATATAGTAAGTTTGTCAATTTGGAAGGAAATATAGTTAAGAACATTTTATGTTCTCAGAAAGTAATATGATGAGAAACTTGTCATTTAGAAAGATAATCTTAATAATGATTGCCTTATTTTTAATACCATATTCTAGAAAGTAGCAAATTCATGCGGTTGGCTCTAATTTAATGTACTTACAAGGTTAAAGAGAGTGAAGCAATCACTAATAAAAAATTTAAACATATGATATTCTGGAAGACAGGTATACAAACACTCATAGGGAGAAATATTACTAATAAATGGAGCAGAATGTGATTGATTATGTAGACAATAGTAAGGGTAGCTTCCCTTTAAAAATTCATGACATATAAAGAGATCATATAAGTTGTAACAATATCTAAAATGTGTATGTGGCTTCTTTCTATATGCTTATTTTGTAATAATGTTCTAAGGTAAAATCTTTAAAATATAGTTCCATTTTGGGATATGAATCAGACGAAAATAATTTCTTGATATTCTGCGTCATTATTAGTGCAAAATATTTTAAGTTTAAAGGAAAGCTAAATAGTAATCATATTTGCAAATCATAAGCGTATAGAAGCCAATTTAGGCCTACTTCTTATGAGATAAAACCATAAAGTCTAGAATTTTCATCAATAAAAATCACAAAATGGCGTGAACCATCTATAGAACTATTAAGAGAAGGACCTTAAATATCATAATAAAACAAGTCAAATGGAGTAAAAGAAATAAAATTGCTATTAGGAAAAGATAAACCATGAGGTTTTGAAATATGACAAAACACAATCAAAACTCTTTATCATGATAAGACATAAAAAACCACTAAAATTAAGGTTTTAGTTTAGAATTAGAAAGATGACCTAAACAAAAACATAAGAAATAATTAAAAAAAATTGTTGGAAGGAAAATAGAGAAAACTATGCTCATATAGGCAATCAACTTTAGGCTCAATCCTAATAATCTCTTCCGACTATAAATCCTACACAAAAGATCACATAATTGCCTAATAGATAAAAGATTTAATATAATTTTAGGAATACAAAAAACATTATAGACAAATAACTATAATATGTGAATGTTCCTATATTTTGAATAATAATGGTTAAGTTAATTACAATATGAACAATAGGAATAATAATAAGATGCCTTTTGGATTGAAGGCTAAAGAATCAAAAGTCATATGATTGCAATAGTAAAGTTAAAGAACATGAGCAAGAGTTACCTAATGCAACCGATAGAGCTTATAAGGTGGATTTATAAGATCTTGTTGTAATTTTAGAGAAGATCACAAATGTCTTTTATAGAAAAATTAGTGAAATTTTTATCAAAGACTCCTTAGTAGTAGCAATAATAGTAGAGGTACAAAAACACTTCAATGTAGTGCCTTGCCTAGAAGTTTTATTATATCATAATCATTGTCAAATAATAATAACATAACCATAATTTTTGCAATAGTTATTGTTTTTCCCTAATGGTGCCCAAAAGGTATAGTGAATTAGGTGTTAATAAATTTTAAAACTTAATAAAGATCTTAATATATTTCAAATTAAATGATGAAAGGCAATGACAATTTAATTAAAATCAATCAATCAACTAAGAATATAGGAAAGAGAAATTACTAATTAATTTATAGTAGTTCGATAAACAAACCTTATCTACATTCACTCTCCGACTCTCTCTTGTGACTTCACTAAACTCTTTTCTCAACTAGGTGAAGAGGAACCCTAATGGTTATTGGAACATTCATATACAATAAAGCTATCCCCACTAAATGTCTATAACTTATATGAATCTTTGTTACTCATTTTAATACTTAAGGGCTCTCAATCACTTCAGAACTAATGAATGAAAATTTGTAAATTCTTAAAAACTCTGATAAATGTGTTATTTTAACTCTAAAATGTTATAAATATGTTTTAAAAAAATTGAATGTCCAAGTATTTAGACCCATTCTAACTTTAAAATATCATTGGACAAAATTTAGTTATTACACCTAGACTTGCCAATCAGGCTCAGGATTAGCCCAACCCGACTTGAGGCCTGACAGCTATAAGGAAAATGATGATGTTTTGCAAAAACTAAAGATGACTTTTTTTATTTTTAATTTAAAAATAAAAGAATTATGTTAGGTCGATCTAAGTTGAACTTCGGGTTGGTTAGGCCCTATCGACCTTCAGCTTGGGCTCAGCTGCCTCAGGCCTAATTGAGCCTCTCAGGAAAAAGTTGTCAAGTCGACCATAGTTATAATGACTAGTAATAGTATCAGCCAACTATTATGACATAGTAGTCGACCAATGTGTCTTAACCAATGTCATATATTGTTGGGCCTTGAATTATTGTTTATTTTAGTAAACATGATTTGAATGAATTCTGGTATTGTTAGATAAATTATTTTGATTGAGGTTAACTATTATGTCAAGTTTAGGAGGATTTAATTCAAGGATTAATGGAATCAAAGTGTGGATATTGTAAGGTACATAAGAGTATTTTCAGAAAATGACTTAAGGTTGAAAGAACCTAAGTTATAAGGAAGGGTAAAGTGGACTTCAGCATTCATTAAGGGTAAATAGGAGAAAGTACAATGTTGTCTTGGGATGTGAAAAAGAAGGGAAAATTCGTAAAAGAGAGAAAGAAAGGAGAGAGAGTTTCTGTGTTGAGAGGAAAGAAGGAAGGCCAAGCTAAGGTTTGATCTTCTTAGTCTTCAAGAGTAATTTTGAGGTTGCTCACTAAAAGAAAAAGAAAGAGGAGAGAAAGAGCTTTCTTTAGAGCTAAGGATCTCATTAGTTG
>JANZXR010000006.1:30935817-30946041 GCA_027575705.1 Erythroxylum echinodendron
AGTTGAAGTATCAGAGAGAAGAAGATAATCCGATAATGGTCAAGGTGTTCACTATAGGCGATAAGCTCACGTAAATATGATATTCTACATGGCTATGATATTCTGCATGAAAGTTGGGGTCTGGGAGCAGGTCCTGACATATATAGTCTCTTGGTACACAATTTTTTTTAAAAAGCCATTGGTTAACCACACATAGATATTAGTTAACTAATGTCTCTATAAATACTATTTTGGTTAACCATAACTATATATTGATAGACCAATATTTCTGAATATATATTTCTAAATAATTTTTAGGTTTTTTAAAAATAAACCCCCATTTTTTGACTATAACTTGATTCAAAAATAGTCTTTTAAAGATCAAGAGGGTTTCAAAGTAAAGATTTATGCATTAAATTTAAAACATGACATGCTTTATACATAAAGAGCTGCTAAAGTTCTAAAATAAGCAAATAGGAGATATAGGAAGATTACAAGTGAACTTGTAGAACTATTTTGCCTTGACTCTACTATGGTCTTAATCAACTTCTTAACTTAAATATATTTGTACTCCATAATTTGTTCTTAAATTCATTTTATATTTTTTTAAGACATCAAAAAATAAATCATTATTACTAACTTTTTGCATTTGAATGAGCTCTTAGAGTATTTTCCCATTTGAAAAGCTCCACACACCTTGTATTTCTCAAATTTGACATTTAAAAGTCCATTGATAAGTAATTTAAAGTTAAGGTTGGAGATGAGATCTATGCTTACATATCCAAGCCTTATATGCCACATCTATATATCTTCATTAATAGACATTAAGCAGCTCATATTTTGGTTAGAAAAATCATCAAAGATCAATTGCATAAATATTTCATTCTCTCTTATCTAAGAATGTAATGTTATTGTCAATAAATCTAGATGCTATATATGATTTTCTTCCAAAACATACTTTGTAGTCTTTGTCACATAATTAGCTCACACTTGATAATTTATACTTTAATTCCATCAACTGAAAGCATATTATCAATTATAGTGTGAAATTCCTTACCAACTTTACCAATGACAATTATCTTACCCTAAGCATTGTCTCCAAATGTGACAAATTCTTTATCTTTGTCTCTAAAAGTTGTAAATTAAGATGCATCACCATTCATATACCTTGATCATCCCTTATCCATATACCATTTTCCCTTTTTTTCTTAAAGACATACAAATAAGGTAATCAATGTGTTTTATATATCCAAATGAACTTGGATCCTTAATTATTAGTCTTTGCTTTCTCTTACCCACTTCTTTAACGTTTTGCTCATCAAGTTTTGTTTTGTGAAATGAAACTTGTCAATATGTTTATATTTATATCAAAAATGACATAGGATGTTATATAAATAATATGGATTGGTTATATGATAACGAAACTTATAACTTTGATGTATAAATATATTCCTTATTCTTTTATATGCATTGGAATGATGAGGATCTCTACTTTGGATATTAAAGGAATTTAATGCTCTTTTTAGGTAATAAAATGTCCTATTATAATTATATGTATGAGACATATTTGTTATTCATATGAATACTTACAAGGGATGTAAATATGTGTCATAATATTATGCTTAGAATGAGGCCTATTATAAATAGAAACTCGACGCTTACTTCTAATTTGATGTTGAGGCATAAATGTGTAAGTGGTATTGCATACTAACATATGTTTTGTAAAGAAATTATTCCTATTCTTATCTTGAGAATGATGAGTTATATGCCTAGATTAAGAGCTATACTTGCAAGAATGGGGCTTACTTTTATAGTCAGTTCTAATGGATATAACATATGCATATAATCTATTTATATAGTTAGATATGAATGCACCATCCTCATTTTTCATTTTAGGAAAGGGTTACTCACTATGCAAATGCTTTGCCTTGGTAAATGTAGTTTTAGTATTAGATACACTTCATTGGTTGTATCCAATCCTATGCTAATTATTTGACTTTTTAAAATACTTTTAATTTCTCACTTCTCTTTGTGAATTGGACAATGAGTCCTTGAAGTCATTGGTGTCCTTTTTCAATATCTCATTCTCATGTTTTAATGCTTCTAAGTTATTGTTCTCAATAATGTGAACACTCTTATATGCTTTAATGTTATGCCATTCGCTCTTCAACCTTTTATTTTCACTAATCCATGCATTTAGATGCTTTTAAGTCCCTTTGAGTTTAGAAGATAACTTTTTCCGTTTCATACTCATAATTTTAAGGCTCTCAACTAGTTTATCATACGACAATATTATATCACCATTATTGCCACAAGATTTAAAGTTGGATAGTACCCTATCATCTTCTTTAGTCATAAAGCAAATGTGAATTATGTCTACTTCCAAATTTCCACTTTTAGAATCACTTGTGTCATCCCAAATGAAGGCTTTAAATGCCTTCTTTTTGTTTTTTTCCTTCTCTTTCTTGTCATTTTCTTATATTTATTGTTATCCTTAATCAAAGGGCATGACCTACATCTAAAAAAATCTTATTTAATTTACATTTATAACATTACCTTACCTTCTTTGAAGTCCTTTTCTTAAAGAAATTCTTTCTCCTAAAAATTTCTTAAATTTTCTAGTGATAAGGGTATTTCACTAATAGATGTCTTTTTTTCTTCACTTAATTCCACTTTTGATGCCTTTAAGGTTAAGTTATTCCTTCTCAGAGCCATTGTATCTGTTTGTTAATTCTCTTTGAGTCTCATTTAGTAAGTACGTAGTGATCCAATAAGTTTCTCTAACTATAGCATATTTAGGTCCTTTGCTTCTTAGAATTTTATCACCTTAGCTTCCCAAGACTTTGTAAGAGACATAATCGATTTCCTCAACATTATAACACTAGTATATATATCTTGCTTAATTATTTAAAAGCATTGATAGTATCAATAAATCTAGTGTATGTACTTGATATACTTTTATTATGTTTTATTTGAAACAATCTATATTAACGCATCAGCATGCTCACTTTACTCTTTTTCACTTAATTTGTCCTCTCATGTATACCTTCTAAAGCACACCAAAATCCTAAAGTTGTTTCACAAATAGAGACTTTATTGAATTTATTTCTTTCTAATACATAAAATAAAATGTGAATAACTTGGTTACTCAAGGAAATTAGTCTCTTATCTTGAGGATCTCATTCTTCTTTTAGTTTGGGAACTTTTCTTTCTATAACTTAGAATGAATGAATGGACCGCTTGAAATAATTTCTAATAAACAGATTTGGTTATCAAGAATTTTATTTTATTTTTCCAATAAGATAATCATTTCCATTAAAGAAAGAAGCATTATTAATATTTTGGCTCTCTTGGCTAAGTGAAGATGTAGATACACCTAAATACGCCATAAAGATCTTTTAAAAAATTTTATTTTATAAAAAGAAACTTACTATGATACCATTTGTTAGTGCCTAATAACATCTAAAAGGGGTGTCTTGGGTACATGAATTTTTGCAACTTAATAAAGACCCTTAATAGATTTCAAATTGAATGATAAAATGCAATGAAAATTTAATTTAACTTAATTAATCAACCAAAAATAAGTTAAAAAGGGTAGGGAAGAGCAGTTGTAAACTAATTTTATAGTGGTTAAATAAATAAACATTACCTACATCCACTCCTTAATCTCTATTAGGATTTCACAAATCTTTTATTTCATCTAGTAAAGAGTAACTTCTTATAATAATCTTTATTTGGAAAAGAGAACCTTTATACAACATATATGAAAATGAGCTTAACTAATGTGATTTGTGTTAGGAACCAATGAATTGGGGTTTGACTTGATAGATGAACTAGACATACTAATGTGGCACACATTGATAATGACATATGGAATAAGTTTAAAAGGGCATATGGCAGCAGTTGAATAGAAATATGTGTCAATTGATAATTGAGACACATTTCAAGTAATGATTAGGTCATATGTTAGGTAAAGATTGAGACATATTTTATGCAATAATTGGGACACATGCTAAGTTATGATTAGGATAACATGACACAATTTGATTTGAAGAAGTGGCACTATTGAGACACATGATAAGTATGGATCATACTATGTTTTTCTAGGTATTTTAATGTGTTTTCAAGTATTTCTTAGATGATTTTCGTATGTATAGGCTTATAATTGTGATATTGTTAATTTTTAATTATTTTCTAAGATTTTGTGTGGTTTAGAGCATGAATTTAATCTTAAATTTGTGTTTCAAGAGGTGTTTGATGTAATTTTTGAGTATTAAAAAATTAGAAAATTAAAGAATGAAGAAGATGTAAGATGTATGAGGCACGATTGTGACAGGCATTACATGGGGCTACATGGCTCTCTTTAAGGCACAATTGTGGTTTTTCAGGAGAGACTTTTTTGTGTTTTTAAGGTTCGGGCTATTTTTGGAGTCGAACAAAGTGAGGAAACCCTAGACAGAACCCTAGAACCCTAAATCACTATATAAGAACATGAGAAAAAAAACAAAAAGAGGCAGCAACCATACATAAAAGTATATCAAAGAAGAGCTTCAGGAAATTTCAGCATTCTAGATCAATGAGTCAAACAGTTTTTATTCTTTTCCTTTTCCTTTCTTCATAGTCCTTAATATGTAATTGAATTTCTATGATGTATAACATGTTTATGGATTTCTAAATCTAGATTAGAAATTATTACGGAATTATTGTTTCGTGTTTATGGATTTCTAAATCCAGATTAGAAATTATTATGGAATTATTATTTGAAACTTAATTATTGTTGACTTTAATATATCTTTGGATGTTTGTGATAATTTTCATGCATATACTTAATAACAAATCGAGAGAGTGAGTCAAAGTTATTAGAGTTAAGTTGTACAATGAGAGTTGGCAACTTAATAGACCCATAATTATCAAATTAATGATCAGTCGAAGAGAGATTTTGGTTGTGACATTAACTATCTAATAGATTGCTTCAAATCTAATTGAGTAAGTTAGGAGTAGTTTATGAATTGAGAGTTTAAAAATCTATGAATTGGAATTAATTAGGGTTAATTGATTAAATATGGAGAGAGAATAACCAAAACCTTAGGAAATATGGGATCAAACATAATTGAATTAACAAGATTAAGGGAAACAACTAAGGATAGAATTGAATTAACAAGATTAAGGGAAACAAATAAGGATAGAATAATTCCTACGTATTCAACTTTGATCAATCTTAATTTTCATTGACAACTCATAAGTTTAATTACCTATCTGTTTCATTTTATTATTTGTTTTAATTTTTGTTATTTAATTTAATTCAAACCAAATTCTTAGCATCTTAGACAAAAGTTTGATTCAAATTGTTTAGGTGTCTATAGTCCTCATGGGAACGATATCCCTTGATATTACAAGATACGATTTGTATACTTACGGTATTGAGAGTTTTATTATATATAAAACTTGCTCAACAACACATAGAATGATGTTATTCAAAAACATGTCATACTATGAAGCTTCTGGTGCGTAGAACACCTGAATATTTTTCCATTGTTATGTGAAGCACATGTGGTGGTTTTCAACAACATACTTAGTGTTGTTTTATCAATCTCTTAATGTAGAACATGATAGTACATCCAAATCAACGATCAAATTTGTTTTCAAATTTTGATGGAGGAAACAAAGAGAAATGGTTTTCGTTGACGTCAAAAGATGGTGGTTGACAATAGAAATAGGTGGTGAACAAAAATGTAAAATAATCCAACAGGAGCAGTAAACACAAAAAGACTCAAAGAGGCTCTTATTTCAAGTTGAAGAAAATAAAAATAGAATTTGTATTATGTATTGTGTGGATTTTATATAAGAGAGAATCCATATTTATACACAACTTACTATACTTAAATAAGAAAAGAACATTTATAAAGAAAGTTAAGGAAGTATTATTAATAAAAAGATTTATAATTGATATTTTAGAATATCTTCAATACCAATATTTATTTGATATTTGAACTTTATGTCAAGATACAAAAATATCCTACCTAATATCCTAGTCATCCACTCCAAACTCAACTATTGTAAATTGAAAATGGAAACAATAAATGTAAAAATCATTTCTAATTACTATAATTGTAATAATGAAGCTTAATTTATCTTAGCAAGCCACCTACCCACTATCTTATCAAGCTTTTTTCCTTATTATTTTCTTCCTTTTTAGCATGATGCTCTCTAAATAGTTAAATTTAACTCTTTGAATATTTCCAAATACTTTAAGTTATATGTTTGATTTATATGAATTTCTTATAATGTTTAAGAGATAAATTTATTTAGATTTTAAAATTTTAACACCTCCAAACAATTACATAAATTGAATATATTACTTAATATTGACTTATTTAAGTGACTTATTTGATTCGTAATTAAATTAAAAATTAAAAATTCTATATGAATTTATAATATCAATTAGAATTACTAAAAGTAGTAATAAAATTCTTAAACTTTTAATTTATTACAAAACTAACTCATTATTAACCTTATAATTAACAGTATGGATAAGAGTTGACATATAAGTAGGATCCTTTAACAGATCATCATCTATGTAAAAAAATTTCACCAGTCAACAAATTTATTAGAAATCAAAAAAGAAAATCAATAGAATAACCCTAATTTTTTAACCTAAACCTTAATTATTATCTTTTTAATCCAACTAAAGCCATCATCTTTGAAGAGCATAAGAGGTTATATATCTTTAATTCTTTCTTAATCTTAACAGAGCATGTGGGTACCAGAACTGTTGTTCAAATTAAGAGCCATGCTTAGAAGTTATTCTGTAAGATTTACTATACTCTTATTATATTTCCTACTCTTAAACTTAATATCTATGTGCCCTCTATTAAAGTAAGTTCAATATTGAACCAACTCGAGTCATTTCTACTATTCTTTCTTGAATCCAAACTCTTTATGGTTGATGTTACACTCACTCTTTTTTTGAGTTCAAATTCGGTTATGGATGATTCCATGGAAAAAACGTAAGCTACTTGGAACCTATTGATATTCCCCCTCCTCGACTAAAATGAAAACCTATGCATCCATATCCCTAACAAGCGAGGAAACCATTAAGCAAAGAATCTTTAGTTTTAGGTTACATAGAGAACAATTAGGATTGGGAAGAAAATCTAGAGTTATTATATTATATTTATTTTTATTTCTAATAAATTTGCATAAGTATAAATTTTTTTATTGAGTAAATGTGTACTTATCAAAAGGCTCTGCTTAAATACTTTAAACCACACAATTTATTAGTTATCATATACATTTAAACTTTATTTAATATACAATCAAATAGTAAAATTTTCATTATAAAAGAGTATAACCTCATTATAAAAAAATATGTAGGACTTTCACTACAAGAAAAACGTCATTTTGCGACAGACATTAACAACGAAAAATATTTACATTTCATCAGTAAGTATTATTAGCGACAGATATTACCGATGGACAAAGGCATCATAGAAACAACCGTAGCTAATAATTACTAACGAAAGGTCATATTCTGTTGGTGAATTTACCGACAAACAACTAACGTACCGTCGGTAAATTTACTGATGAAAACTAATGTCCCATTGGTAAATTTACCGACAGACTCTTGACCGTCGGTATATTTACCAATGAAACATGCCCTTCTGTCGATAAATGTATCGACGGTTTATGCTTTTACGCTGTTCCGTCTGTGATTACCGACGACTTACGGTTGGTTATTCCGTCTGAGATTACTGACAATTTATGGTTGGTTATTTCGTCTGTGATTACCGACGGCTTAGGTTTGATTATTCCGTCTGTGATTACCAACAGTTTAGGGTTGGTTATTCTGTCGGTAAATTTACCAACGGTTTATGCTTTTCCATCAATAAGATTGTTCAAACATTGTCGAAGGTGATTCTTTTTCTGTCGGTGAGTTTACAGACGAAAGTGGTTATTTCATCTGTAATTGCCGATGGTCAGTCTTCTTCCATCTGTAATGATTTTAATTTTACCGATGGATCCTCCGATGTCCGTAGGTAAATAAATTAGATTTTTTAATTATATATCATCAATAAATTTTATTTGATGATGTTATAATAAATGCATAATTTAAACAACTATTAATGTAACAGTATACATTTAATTTTTTAAACATAAATTTGATTGATGATATAAAGTTGAAAATATATTAATTGATAATAAAAACATTAAATTGTGCAAATAAGTTTTCGTAATTCAAATAGAATGACCAAAAGTACAATATTAATTTAGAGACAGCAGATGCTATGATTGGTGTGATAAGATACTACCCCTACCCTTCAACTCATCCACCTTATTACGAAGATGAGCTATATACTGCATTGACTGTTGCAACTGATCCATCGACTGTTGCAACTGAGTTGCTAATGTCTGCACTGTGCTCCGAAATTCTTGGACTTCATTAGTTGTGGACCGCCTACTAAATGTTGCTGTACTGGACGTGGAGGATTACGAATAACATGTATTTACAAATGAATCTAAGCTGAATATCCTTCCCCAACGGTCCCTACCACCCACTGTACGAAGATAGGTTTGAGTCTCATCAATATCTTCAGACTGCTGAGACTGTCGTTGAATGCTTTCTTGTATTTGGTCCTATCAGAAGACAACGTTTATATTAGTAAGTGATAATTATTAAGCATTAATATTAAACTATAAATTTCACATACATTGAGTTCTCTACAATGGCTGTTGACGAATGTCACACCGCTATGCTTTTTAGTGTGAGTGTGCAAAAAGAGCTGATAGGGTTTAGGTTTCATGCCCATAGACTTTTCCTGCATAAGAATAAAATATCATAAGTCAATTAGAATTTATAAAAATTTCGACAAAGTTTCCTCTATTTTTATGATATCTACCATCTGTTAAACAAAGAGAAAAACTAAAAAAACACAGCCATATATGACACTAGACATTTATAACATTATCATTCTCAACAAGAAACACGTATTTTCACTCTAAAATTCACACATAAAATTCAATTGAAATACAGCAAAGTAAAGAAATGAGAATATAAATGTAAAGTGTAGATACTTACAAGTCTCTCTACATGCTCTTGGTGAGTAATAGATCCTCCCATATGTATGAGAAGACTCTCTCCCCTCGGTCCTTCATGTCTGTTGGTCGAATTACACTCTAAAATAGACATTACCTCAGGTGATGTCCAATACTACTGCCAACGACTCCATATTTGTTCAGAAATGTAAGGTGGTCATACAACGACCCTGTGTATTGTAGCAACAAAGTTGCAATAATGTATACGTGATCGTATCTCCCATACTCTATAAATAATCGCGTCAAATTGAGAATCCCAAAAAAATTCTTTTTAAAACAAAAGAAAAAACATTCGATTAATACTTATGATGTAATAATATTTATCTAATTAACGTATAAAACCGTTAATTAAAAAAGAAAATAATAATTTTTTTTGTACCTCAAACTCCTGATAGTAAAATTCCTTTGTCGCCTGAGAGATATTCTTTCATACATAACCATCAATATTAATCTTCTCCTTAAATTTTGATGTCACGTTTCTTGAGCACAGTTCAGATGGAATGAACCTAATATAAAAGCAAATAATTTTATACTATTTTGAAAATTGAAACCTATAACTTAATTATAAATATGTAGTATTTCATGTATTTTTGCTTACATGTTATTGACAATTGTAACGTAAGTTCTTCCATCAGGTCCCTCAGCTCTAGACTGGTGGTTGCCTCCTTCATTATCATTGTTTACCCTTGATATCTTTTTCGGTATAGGGGTAGTAAATGATGTAGGGTGATGGATAGTGTAGCAGCATCTACAGAAGGTGATACCTCATTTGCAAGTGTAGTAGCTGGGGGGGGAGGGAGGTGATTTAGTTCCAGCTGCTACACCATGAGATGCTTCACTTGTACAGTAAATACCTCTGAATCGTGGTCTGAATCTTGGTCGCATCAAATCATGTATTCTCTTTAGTGACATAATTCAACCTAAAATTAATATTTGATTGAATTTTATAGAAATATTACAAATTGAATTCAAAAAGGACATAAGACATCTTTTAGTTCCTTGCTTTCAGTTGAACCAAAAGCTAGTTAAGTTCTTTCAACTAACAAGTCTCATATTTGTATGACAAGACTAGCACCATATTTTTAGATTATGAAACTCCACAGTGTTCTCATAAAAGTTTACTAGTTCAGGAATTTAGGTTAAAATTCATTG
>JANZXR010000006.1:30946141-30961136 GCA_027575705.1 Erythroxylum echinodendron
ATCTTCTCTTGAAGCTTAATTTATCAAGTTAATATATTTCATTCATCTAGCGTACAAAAAAGGATAGCTAACTGTGATATTAAAGCATAGTAGTGCACGTAAGCATTACTCAGACATTTTAGTTTGAATGTCATCGAACTTGGTTTTGCTTTAAGCTTTAGTCCTTCAAAGTTATGACAAGTAAGGTGATATTCATTAAATGTGAAAATTTTGAGGTATGTGAACTTATGCACATGTTGAATTTACTAAGGTATGATAGAGCATCTAAGGTTGTAATTTGCATTATAAGGATGAAGGAGATAGCCAGCAACCTGAGTGGACAACCTGAGTGGACTGAAATAATGATATGAGATTCTTTCTTAATCTGTTAGTTACATAAATAAGATTTTGTATATCTATATATGACACATATTTTAATTTTAATTTTCAAACTTGATGATGGTGGATATTCACTGATTTTTAGTGATTAAAAAGGCTTCGTTGTCCATTTATTCGATTGTGATTAGTGAATGTTTATTGGATGTAAAATCATTAGTTGTAAAGTTTCTAAAGAATGATGTAAACGATGGATTATTAAGAGCTAGAGCAATTGAGAAGCCTAGGCCTAAGCCTAAGCCTGACCAATGACAATATACATTTATATATAATTCATAAGAGAGTTGTTGAGGTACTTCTATAGGTAAATAAGGATGACTTAGATTCAACTTTAGTTCCTCCTATTGGAGGTGGAACAAATGCTATTGACTAGATTATGGTAGATTCTAAACTTGATTATATAACACTATTAAGATGTTAATAAAGAGATAAGAAGCCTATACCCTTTGAAAATTTTATTATTTATATGAGTGAGTTTGACTATATTTTAAAAGAGATTACAAATCACCTTAACTTTATTAAAGCATTAAGGAGTAATCATTCTAATCAATAGATGGTGACTATAGAGGAAAACATGTAGTTTATAAAAAACAATGATGTTTGGAATTATTCTACAATCTGAATAGATGTAAATCCATTAGTAGTAAGTGGATGTTTAATATCAAGATCAATATCGAAGATACAATTGAGAGGTTCAAAGTAAGGTTTATAGTTAGAAAAAGATAATTAGCTACAATGAAACTTTCTCACCGGTCTCAATAAATGAATCGTTCCGTATTATTATGAATTTAACAATTCATCTTCATTTTAAGCTTTATGATATAAATTTCATGACATCCAAAATGGCGATCTAATGGATGAGTATATATAAAGAAGCATAAGAATTTTACAATGAAGGGAAATAAGCACCAAGTTTGTAAACTAAGGAATTCAATTTATAAATTAAAGTAAGCATTACAAATGTGGTACTTAAAATTCCATAAGGTGGTCACAACTTTGGATTTTAAGGAGCATACACTAGACTTTTTTATATATTTCAAATTCAGTATAATCAAGTTTGTGTTTATGTTCTTATATGTAGAGAAAAAATCAAAGCATGAACATAAAAATCAAAGCATGAACATCTTTTTTGTTCCTTGCCTTCACAAAATCAAAAAGACGAGTACAAAAGCATAAAACTACTACTACTACTATTTTGTTGGCTAATATCACCTATCATTTACAATATAGATTGAATGTGGAATATGTCCATCATGCTTATCGAAAGTTTATACGTCTGCAAAAGTAATAGTTTTATATGTGTTCCTAAAGGAGACACTTGGATGATTAAATTAGTGAAAACTAAAGGGTGTTAAGTATGCAGAAAAATATATGATTGATTTTAGTGATAGTATTTATGAGAACTTACCTTGAGTTATGTCTTTTTTATAGGAAACCCTTAAAAAAATCAAAATTATACTTTAATTACCTTATTGGACTTTAGATCTAATTTCAAATAGAAATATTGGTTGGACTTTGATTAGGAATTTTTCTTTGTATATGGTGAATCCTATATTAAACTTAACCGTTTTAGATAATTCAACCTCTTAAATAGTCCTAAAGGACATATTTTTAAAGAAGGGTGATGGCTCATGTTCAATAAGGTCCATTCAATACACTTATTAGGGTGTGTCATTTATTCCTAGTTTCTTATTAAAACTTAGATTGAAAATAAAATTTTAGTGTTTAAGTCTATAGGGACGTTTGCATAATTTGGATAACCTTCTAGTAACTTGAGGAACATTCTTTAATCATTTAAATATGTTATCAAAGGTCTACAACAATTATGCCAACATAATTAAAAATCATTGCTTAAACATTAACTAATATATTCCTAAAGGCCTATTGGAGACAGTCATAAGAGAAATATCAACCTTCAATCATCCATTTGTTTCCTTTTGTAAGAATTCTTAAGAAAAACTAAAAGTCATCTTTGGATTGCCTTTTGTTCATATATGTGGGCTTGCTTAAGTTATAAGATTCTTAGACTATTTTCACATGGAATATAATTATCCCTCATCATAAATAGACATTTTCTCTACCTTTAGGGAGAAAAATCATCACTCAATCTCAATGATTAATTTAGGTCAATCTTGATTGTCTATGCCTATAAGCCATAAGATGCGGAAGATGAATCCATTTTTTTATCTTTTATAAAAGTTAGCAAAGGAGAAAACATGCTTGTTCTTTATTTGTTTGCCTATATTCTTAAGAGAGAAGCCATATTTGATTGTTCGCCTGCTATCTTAAAATGATATTTTAAGTTAAAAGAAAGATGTATCGATGAATGAGCTCTATAAGGAGTACAACTTGAGGGCTAAGTAGCTCAATAGAGCTATCCTAACATTAAGTACAACATTTTATGTAACCTCAAATTTTCAATAAAAAAGCGTTTTCTTCTCAGTCATA
Source organism: Erythroxylum echinodendron (assembly GCA_027575705.1). Classification (NCBI taxonomy): domain Eukaryota; kingdom Viridiplantae; phylum Streptophyta; class Magnoliopsida; order Malpighiales; family Erythroxylaceae; genus Erythroxylum; species Erythroxylum echinodendron. Next base: position 30,948,965 of record JANZXR010000006.1, read on the forward strand.
TATCATTATGTTCTGCTTTATCTTATCAAATTTTCTACTTTTTTTATGTTAAACTCAATCAGTCTATCTAAGCATTCCTGATTTATCTCACTAACTTTTGTATTGAGTTTGCTTTTATGCTCTCTTTTTAGCTTATATTATTAACTTACTAGTTGTTCTTTCATTCCTTTGGTCTATTGTTTTATTTGGTTTAGATGCCCCCTATAATTCATTTTCTTGCATGCCTATTATAACTTAGATCAATTTAAAATTGGTTATTTATGTTTTCCTTTATCTAGGACAATGTAATTAGATGAAGTTTTTGTAAATCCTGACAATTATACTTAAAGTTTCTTTATTTCTTTCTCTTCAAATGGCATATAATCCTAAGCTCAATGCTGTCTTGATTAGAGGTAATCCTTTAGTTGAAATTATTACCTTTTAGAGGTCAATACCACTATATTTTCCTAATGTTGCTCACTACAATAATGATTGTAGAAATTTTATACTCTCAACCATGATTCTTTCGAGTATCTGCATTGAAAACATAAATGGTTCTTATTTTTGTTCTCACTATGACAACGAATATAGTTGGAGCTTATGATTTAAGAGCTCTTAATTCTATCCAGTGTGCTTAACTTGTTTGTTATAGCAAGTCATAAAATGAAAGCATTCTTTGGAGAGTTATATTTAAACCATACTAAGTTTCTAAATTGTATTTTAATTGATAAGTCTCTAAAAACTAGTAATATGATGTTTTATCAAACTGACCTAACGAATATCTAATCCAACTTATCCTATTTTAAATTTTTAGTAGAGGTTATAATTAGGAATATTTTCTTAAATGCTAGTGAAGCCTCTTAGCCTTATATGTTAATCATTGTCTTATATGCTCATTCACTCTACCTTTATGGTGTAACATGTACCTTAGGTGAAAACATTTAGAAAACAAATGAAGAGGAACCTTTTCAACCTATTTATCAAATTGTTTTCAAATTATTTCTACAAATTATATATTAAATCTTAATTCTAACAAAACATAAATTTAGCCAAATTCTAACAAAACATAAATTTAGCCAAATTCTAACAAAACAGAAATTGAACCAAATTCTAACAACACAAATCCCTTCTCTTCAATCTCAAATCCCATCTATTCAATCTCAAATACACACTTCAATCTCAAATCCCTTCTCTTCAAAACATTGCAACATTTAGCATGTACAGAATAGAACCTAGGCCATATACAATATTCGTATATTCATATATCCAACATCCCTTTAAGAATAATTAACAAGATCAAAACCAGTCAAATTCAACTCACACAAGAAAAAGCATAAGTCAGCATGCAAAATTTAAAAAATGGAGAAACAAAATCGTAATATTACAGAAATGGATAAACATCACTGTACACTAACGATGGACGGTGACGGCGAGGAGAGGACCAGTTGCAGACGTGTGACGGACGGTGACGACGGAGAGAGGAGAAGCTACAGACATGCTAGGAAGAAGGACAGCGATGGCGATGGCGAGGAGAGGAGAAGGACAGTGATGACGTGAGGAGAGCAGAACAAACGGAGAAGAACAGCGAAGAAAACCAGGGGAAGGTTTGGGGTGCGTTTAACCCCGAACTGAAACTGAAACGACTAATCTGAAGTTAATGACGGAGAGGGAAGACTGTCGAAAAATCACGAACGGAATACATTACCATCCTTAAAAAACCGAAGCTGAGTATTAAATAATGTAAATTTCACCGACGGAACTATATCCGACAGAAAAATTTTGACGCTATTTATTTGCGATAAGCATTCCTGCCTAATTTATCGACGAATATGAATTTGTCGTTGCTATAATCCGATGGAAAATTTGCGTGAATATTTTCCCTCCACCTTTTCCAACGACAATTATGTCCGTTGAAAGTGAAGTTTTTCACGACAATTTTACCGACAAACATTGATTTTTTATCTGTAATTAGCTACGGAATTATGTCCGTCGGTAAAGTTTTGTCGTTGATGTATAGTTTCCTTGTAGTGTTTTGATCTTGGGACACATTATGGAAAGTTTTGTTTAGATGATTGACTAGTTCTCCCTTTATATCTACTTAACAGATTTGAAATGTATTTGAAAAGATGACATGTCAATGTGATATATGAATTTGTATTAATACGGAGAGACAGGGTACCCAAAATTTTTACAATGATTTTCGTTTGACACAGATCTCATATGCTAAATGATCTTTGATTCGGTCTCATTAAGTATGTTAACCTTAAATGTTATAGGCGATGTGCGAGTGTTCTTCTTTATTATACACAAAAATATAGGATGAGGAAGAAAAGGCATGCACTGCCTCTCACCTACAAAAGATGTTATATGCATAGGCCGAGCGTACGGGCAGACTCTGCCAAAATCTGGCTCTCTGATCCCTTGCTTTTAGTCAGGATTCCCCCAGAAGGCCAAGCCATCAGGACAGAAAATGCGAGGCAGGGGGTAAAAGACGAGGGTCTCTGAATTAACGTCGCCAAGTCTTCCACGTATGAAAGCAACCCCATGTGGGGTTGGGAGAAATTTTCAAACTTTGACGTTTCTATCAAGGGCTAACTAGTCAACCCATCAAGAGCCACATTAAACTTAAAAGAGTGCCCACACCAACATGGCTATGAAATTTAAAGCCTGAAAAGCAAATATCAGAAATGAAATCGTCAAATAGGTACAGCTTCCAGAAATTGTAATCTTTATAACCCATTTATTGGTGTGAGAATTTATGACATTATAGGGATAATTGTTCTAACTAATCATGAGTCTTCGGTCTTGTTGGTATTTAGGAGGAAGAAAAGGAAGAGTACAATCTAGATATCTAAAATTTACCAAATTTTATATTGGTTTCCTAAAACTTTGCTTGTTTTCCAATAAGACTTCACATTTCAACAGATAAGCTATTCAATTCGCTTAAACTATTAAAGATTATTAAGAGCATAAGTCTTGATATTGGATATTTTCCAATCCTTAAAATTTTAAATCATTGCAAGTGTAAGAAATGAGGTTTAGGAATTCCAGTACATATACTTGTCATGTAAAATAGAAATACTTGCAACAAACATGTCATGTGAAAGGGGCCTTGCTGTTGGGAAAATAGCCTCTAACCTTCAAATCCAATTGCGTGTTTAAAAGTTAAAGAATAGTTACTTGTAATGAAACTGGGATATGCTTAATCATTACAAGTAATGGTGTATAGAATACATAAACCAATGTCATAACCAAATGCAGTATTATAAACAATTGTCTTGCAGCCTAATTTACCCACCTAATCTTGGCATGCCTCGCCACTTTCACATTGCTCATTCGTTCGCAACTTACAATGTATTTTTTGCAATTTATAGTTTACCATAAAGAAAACGAATATTTAAAGAACTACAAAAATAAAACATGTATATTAGATACATAATATTAAAGAGTGAGTTAACTGCGCTTGGAGTTAAACTAGTAAGATAAGAAGCTTAAAGTTTAAAAGATTCAACTAACACTAGATTATCATAAAATCGATTTAAAAATAAATAAAATTAAAGAATTTAAAATATGATTGAAAGAGTTTATCTTTACCTATCAAAAAGTTTGAAATTTAATTAAAAAAAGATATTATTAAATGAAAATTAATTATTTTATTCTAATTTATAAGAATCTATTAATTTTTAAAATTGATGGTTAATTAATTAATTAATTAATTTTTAACAACAAAAATTATTAAAACAAATCGAATTGATTAGACGATTTAATATTTTTACGATTAAATTGATTAAATCGGTTAAATATTTTAATCATTGAGATTTATTAAAAAAGAGGATAAAATAATTCTCCTCCTTTCTTTGAGTTTAACTTAAGCTACCCTTTCCAATTCTCCATGGATTGCCTATCATCCAATCTTTAGGGTAAGTTATCGAAAACAAGCTTTCTGTACCAACCCTGCCTCAACTTCTTGAATATTATTTTTATTTTTTAATATTAGCTTAGACCGCTTATTTTTGTCATTTCGTTTTATTTCATGCATACATTGTCAGTCAGACATAGACTAGACTACTAAATTAAGGGAAAAGGAAAGGGAAAAGAAAAAAGGAAAAGCAGAACGATAAAGAGAGAGACCAAAGACCAAAGTTTCTCCGCACAAAAGTCCAATCTTTCTTTATCCAAAGTGTTCAAAAGCGCGTTTTCTTTAATCTCATTTTCAGGTGACTTCTTCGTTTTGCTTCTTCTCTGGTTCTGTAGATGTTTTCTTTCTACGCACTTCTTCTTTTCATTTCTTTGTTTTGATCATTGGTCGCTGGTTTTTTGGGGGGTTTTAATTGATTGAGGTAAAGATCTTTTTTTTCCTTTGGTTGATTGTTTCTGGATTCAAATTGCGTTGTTTGGGTGTTGAGGATAAAGTTTAGAGAAAAATGATCTTACGCCCGAAGGGTTTCGACGGTTTTATTTGACTTTTTGTTTTGCGTGAAAAAGGTGGAACATTTTTATGTGATATATGGTAGTTGGTTCTCTTTATCGATTTTTATGCAGTTTCCAATCGGTTTTGTTAAAGGGATTTCGAGAATTTACCTCCAGAATGGTGGTTAAAGTGGTTTGACGCATAGAAACTTTCCTAATTTTGGGGTATTTCTCTCAGTACGGTATTATTGATCCATGTTTGCCTCTTATTGGAAAATGGACTTTGTGTTTTAATGGGTAGAGAATGAATGGATTTTTCCGTTTGCTAAGTGTTGATTGCTACGAAATAGAGTTCAAAACTTTGTAATTTAGTTTTTCTTGACGTTAACATTTCTAACACGTGGAGAGGAATGGGTTCCTAGATCTGTTATTGAACTTGTCAGCCTCGAAATGAAAAATATACCCTTTAGTATGGGGATTTGAACCATCCGTGAAGAATTAAGACTTAAAACATTGTTTTTGTGTGTGGTTTTAGTTGAAGTTTATGGTGTACAGTATGTAATGTTTTCAATTCCATTATCCTGAGTCATATTCTGTTTACCGTGTTGACCATTTTATAGGTTTTTTAATTGTTTGTAAGCAATGCAAGGAATTGAGGTGGCTGGATCTTCTGGAGAATGCTCATCCTCTCACACTGCTGGCGAACCCAGTTGTGTAATTGATGTTGATGGAGTTGGTGAGCATGGTGAATTTGGAGAAGAGGAGCCACTTATTCAAACAATTGAATGTCGAATTTGCCAGGAAGAGGATAGCATTAAGAATCTGGAGACCCCCTGTGCTTGTAGTGGTAGTCTGAAGGTACACCATTATTATCAATTTATTTAATTTTTATAATTTTTTTAGATTGAATATTGAAGTACTCCCTGTGTTAGTGTCTTTAAAGTGCTTCTTGTTGCTAGCCTGTTAGTTTAATGGAATATTGTTTGTAAGGGATAGTGAAATGTTATCACATAGCACAGTAACACGCTGTCATTCAGATATAAACAAGCATGTTTTAGGCTTGCGTCTACTCCAGTGATAAGCATTACTTTGATACGAAGTGCTCGGATTACATGTAGATTAGTGGATGTGGATTATTCTCCGCCTCTTTAGAATCAGATAGCTCTACTTGTTTCTGTATTTTGTTAGTGTATTTTTTCTAAAAACTTTTATGGTTGACTCATCTTTCTATTCCAGTTTGCACACAGGAAATGTGTCCAGCGCTGGTGTAATGAAAAAGGAGATATAACTTGTGAGATATGCCATCAGGTAATAATTGTTTTCTGATGTCTGTCAATCTTTCCGCCTTATTTTATTGAGATATCTACCAATTCTTACATGTAATTTATTTACTATGGGGATATCACACAGTTATTGGAGTAACAAGCGTTAACTTCATTGCTTAAAACACAAAGTGAATGGGACTCCTTTTGAATTGGAAATTTTTTTGAGCAGTTGCTGCTGTTTAGTTGGTTAATGTGATGCCCTGTTTTGCTCCAGTTGGCAAATTTCTGATCAATGAAAAATTTGAAAAGTTGCACTCTCTGGAGTGCTATAATCTGAGTCCAAAACTGTGTCAGAGGATAGAGATTTTGGTTGAGTGCCTTGGTCGGCTAGCAAATTTTATGTTTTATTTGTGTGCCTCAACTTCTTCACATACCTTCTTAATTGTAACCAGTGAAAATCTTTTAGGTTCCAATGTTTTTGATTCTTTGAACATTTCTCACCCTCCCTTGTAAGAGAGAGAAAGAAGTAAATATACCACTCGCTTTCGTCTCTTCCGAAGAAAAGGGGCACGAAATGCTGAATATTTCTTTATATTAAGAATGTGTCCCTTATATGATTTAAGTTCTATCCTTATATGATTTAAGTTCTAGTATGGGGTCTTAGGGATTACTTCCTTAAAGCCCAAGATAGGTACTTGTTAAAGGAAAAATGCCAAATCTCATAGCCCTTTATGTAGAGGTAAAATAAAATAAAAATAAAAAAAGGATTCTGCCTTTCTTCATATTCCTGTGAACAATTTATGGGTTTAGGCGTTTGTTTCTTTCTGTTTTCCTCTAGAGTAGTGCAAAAGATTTAACCTTTGCAATAGCATTATCCTTGTAATATTTATTTTATATTTCTATGAGCTTTGCTGGAATTTAAAACCTATTGGCTGTTGCAATTACCTCATTACCTTTTATCTTAGAATGAAAGACAAATTCACCATTGAAATTGTCAAATATTTCAAGTAAGATTATTTTCTGTTTCTAATCAAATTATCTTGTGAAGTTTCCTTTGGATCAAATAAGTACATGCACTGACTTCCAGAAAAAATTTTTCCTCCTCATCAGCCATACCAACCTGGTTATACTGCACCGCCACCTCCCCCACAGCCAGAAGAGACCACAATAGACATTGGGTAAGTTTGAGTTTTACCTCCCAAAGATCTTCCTATTTTAAAGTCACCAATTACCTCACTTTTAAATATTCCTTATTATTTTTACATGCACATTATAAGCCATTTAATATCTTCGTGTTAGTCTAGGTGGTTCTGCACACTTTGCACCTTTGTTTTTAGCATCCTTCTACTATGTGTTTATTGATGTACTTTTAGTTCTCTTTGGAGAATGGAAGTGATAGTTGTGTTTGTCAGACTGGTGACTAAGTTGCTGTTTAACAATTTGATATTGTAGTCTGCATTATGTGTCCTTTGACCTTCCATAACTTCTGATTGTCTAATTTCTCATTCCTCACTGCAGTGAGGGTTGGACTATTGCTGGAACTCCTTTGGACTTGCATGATCCTCGAATTTTGGCAATGGCAGCAGCTGAACGCCATTTTCTGGAGGCAGAGTATGACGAGTATGCTGATTCCAGTGCTAGTGGAGCAGCTTTCTGTCGCTCTGCAGCCCTAATTGTAAGCATGGGGCCACTAAATGATTAACATTATTAACCAATTGATGCTTGTGAACTTCCTATTTCTTTGGTGAACTGATACTTGTTCAGAATACGATGCAACACATGTCTCTGTTATACTTTCTTTTTTCTTGTTTTTGTCTTTCTACCTCATTAGCTTGTCTTCTCAACAAAAAATTGTTGTAAATAAGTTTGCAAAGGAAAAGGGTGGATCTATTTTTTTCTACATGCTGTGTCTTTCCCTTGCAATTATACACTTTTATTTGATTGATACCACACATATATGTATTTTGGAATGCATTTGTTTACCAGTTTATAATTTGTAGTACTGTTTTCTTTTCTGTTTTTTGACCTATTGGTGTTCTTGCAGTTGATGGCTCTTCTTCTTCTGAGGCATGCTATGTCCCTTAACAATGGAGATGGAGATGATGATGCTTCGACATTCTTCTCTGTAAGAGAAATATTGGTGTAATATTTGCTATAGAGTTGCATGATTTGAATTGTTAATATAAGGTTTTGCTACATGCAGCTTTTCTTGCTCCGGGCTGCTGGTTTCCTGCTCCCATGTTACATTATGGCATGGGCAATCAGTATATTGCAGCGAAGACGACAAAGACAGGTTGATATTAGACACCAAGTTAAACAATATTTTTTTGTTTGTCATTTATCCGTGTACTGCTGTTTCTTTATTTTCCTTATCTGTGAATGTGCGTGTTTATGTGGTTTGGATTTTTATTGAATTAGGAAGCTGCAGCACTTGCTGCAACTGAGGTTGCATTCATGCTACAGGCAGGCCAACGTCGGGGCTTGCACTTTACAATAGCACCTGGACCAGCAGTGACTCCGCACCAAGTTGCAACTCCTCACCAAGAGCCTCTTCAATGAAGCGGATAAACTTAAAACATTGGCATGTGCTGCTGTCTTTAGATGCGATGCTTTTTCCGCCAGTTGTGTTATTTTGGAATCACTTGAATGGCAGACCTTTTCTTTATTAGCCCCTTATGGCTTATACTTGCGTATGTACTATGTACATAAATCTTTCATTCTGCTGCGTGAGAATATTCATCTTGTGGGACCAAGAACATAGCTGCAAGTTTCTGAATCTTCATGCATGCATTCCACTATCTACTACGTTCTTATATTCGTGTAAATGCAGTGGTTTTGGTTCATCTGATGTTGATACACTAGTTCTTAAATTATGATTCAACCAAACTTTAGGAACTTGTGACTAGGAGTTTGGATTTTACCAATCAATAATGACGAAATGGAAGAAAAAGTGGAAGAATCACGAAAATTTTGAATGGAGATGAAGAAATTGGAAATTTTATTAGAGAAACAAATCATCATACGATAAACATCAATTAGCAACTGTTTCCTAGGTCTGCATAGCGACTGGCAAGGAACTTGTATGATACAACGGCAATTGGCACGGGGTAATTTGGATCCAAGCGCGATGGCTCACCGTCTGTTTTAATATATCACTAAGATGAATTACGCCGTTTCATGCCTCCTAAACTCCCCGTATCAAGTATCCTAAACACATTAACTCTTCGGTATCAATATATGTCAAGAGATGCAAAATTGACGACGGCATAGGTCCATCAATCCGAATTCAATGATAAAAAAATTGATCTGATTTGATTGGATTCCGACTGAACTCGAAAAGTAGTACACATCAGGCTTGCATTAGGAGATTGTCTAAGTCTAACACTAACTTTAGATAATTGGTTTACAATTGATATCATGATTTATAAAGTTAACAGCAATTTGTGAATTGGGACTTTATTGATGTATGAGACGTTTGTTCATATACCTTGTCTTACCTATACAATTACTCTAATTGTCAAATATTGGGTTGAGAGTTATTAAAAAAGGGATAGAAAAAATTTCAAAACGGTGTAGTGTGTTAAGAGTTTAAAACATAAATTTAACAAATTTTGATAAGATAATAAGATAATATATTTTTAAAATACCCCTATGTAAATATAGGGTCCCATTGATATCATAAATTAATAATTATATAAACTTACACAAACATAACTAAGATAATTTAGTAAAATATGATTCTAGTATTATTTGTTTTTTCTTAAAATTTAAGTCTAGTTGGAGCTCATCTCTAACTTTTCTGATTGCATTCAAAATTTTTGGTGTTACGTTCTCGAACTACAACAAAAAATTGTGAAGAATTCTAGACACGATAAGTGCTTCCTTACATGTAATTAGTTTCAAAGGTACTGTATCGTCTTCAACTTCATCATCAACATTATTTTCAAGGATAGTAGCCACAATTTCTTCTAAACTCTGGACCTCTGAACATGTATTATTTTCACCCAGGTAATCCAATAGGCTATTGACATCCATTTTATTGTGACAACGGAGATCATTAATCATGAGCTCAAGTTCATAAATGTCGTTTTCATAAGTGGGTTCATCTAAATTCCTTGAGACTTTATCCCCTGAACAAATTTTGCAGTGTCGAAAATAATTTGCTATTGTCTTTTGCTGAACATTAACTGTCCAAGCCGAGACTGCAAGATTTATAGCATCCAAAACATTAATCTTACTTAGATCAGATTGTCCCAACTCATGGCCTTTTAAAATCCTACGGTAAAATCTCCTACGATAGTGCATCTTGAAAGCTCTTATTAGTCCAACATCACAAGGTTGAATTTTTGACGTCAAGTTGGGTGGCAAGAAGAACAACTCAATATTATGTAACCCTTCAATATTTCTTGGATGTGCTAGACAATTATCTATTACAAACAAAATTCTTCTACTATGCATTTTTTTAATCAAACTAATGGATATTGTATTCATCAAAAAGCACATTTGTCATCCAAGTTCTTTTGTTGACACGGTAGTGACAATTCAAGCTATTCATGTTGACATTCTTGAAGCAACGTGGCTTTGCATATTTTCTAATAATCCATAAAGGGATTTTTCAAAGTCATCCTCATTGCAACAAATAACAACTGTTAGCCTTTCTTTATCTTGTTTTCTTCATTCTCTTGCTTCGTAGCAAGAGAATGATCAGTTTGTAACATGTAAAATAAACCAGTTTCATCCATATTAAAACATCTTTCATATAGAATTTATCTATTTTTTCCCTTATAGACTCCAATTGCTTCTCCATGTCTTGTATATCAACCGAACCACTCTCTCCGAAACGACGAAATGACTTGATACCGTGTCGTAGCTTGAATTTCTCAAGCCAACCTTGAGAAAATTTGTGCTCAGAATCTTGTTGAGGGTATAGAAGTTTCATTGTATCTCTTGCCTTCTCCAAAATTAGCTTTCTGGTCATATTCTCATGATCTTGGTACTGGAGAAACCACTCATAAACGACCTTCTCCATATCTGAAAATTTTGCTAGTTTGTGCTTCTTGATATCTCTCTTTTTCTAAGTTGGCTGAAAGATACTTAGCCGATCGTTTAAGTATGTTTGAGATTGTACCTTGACTAACTTTCAAATGAAACTTTTCTTCAAGCCATAACTGCAAATCTTTTTGAGTGCATGTCGAATGATCTCTCTTGTACTCACATAACTATTTGCATATTTGACCCGTCATTGTTAATTTCGTGACACCTTTTAGATGAGGAGCTATTGTTGGGTGTAGTTTTAAGAAATTTTCTATTTTTTTTATAAAGTATTTTCCATCTCGATCATACGTACATACATTGAATGTTTTTAGTAAAAATACAATGAACAATACTTAATTATTAAGAAACAATGAATATTATTTATTAGTTTTCATTAATATTATGTACAATGAATTTATGTTTTAGATTCATTCAATTAATATGAAACATGAATTTTTCTAAAATACAATGCTTTTTGATGTAATCAAAATTTAACTTCAATCAATTACAAAAATCTCTTTAAATTAATAAATATTAATTTATCGGTTAATTAATATCTTTATAAAATAATAAAATATCATGATCTCAAAAATATTAATTTATAGAAGTTTTGTTGTAACTAATATATTATTATGGGAGAAATGAAACAAAGCTCAACATCTAAGTATGGAGATAATTGCACTGAATATACACTACGGTAAAAAGTGCTTTAGGCAATAGACAAAAGCGTAGCTACAATTATAATTATCGTTGCCTTTGTATTTAGGCAACAAAATTCATATCGTTAAAAGAAGTGATACTGTAATAACTATAAGACAACAAAAATTTTTGATTAGGCAACAAAATAAAAAATGTTGCCTTAAGTTTTGACTAAGACAACACATTAGTTTCAAACTATAGTAACAATATTAAATAGATATTGCAACACATTTAAGTCTTTATAAGGCAACAAAGTAAATTTTTTAAGCAACAATTTATTTTTTCATTATCAATATTATTTAACGTAATATCAAACTCTTGTCATCATATAGGCAATGTCTGTAGATACATTAAAAGAAATATATAAATTCTGATTTAGGTCTTAGTTGAGTACTATCAAATATAAATGACTCAAAATTGCATTTATATATAATATATAGTCCATAAGGACTTGTAAAATTCAATCTTTTAACATATAAATTAATCTAAATACTAAAACCAATATATATGGGCACTCTACTAAAACCAATATGTATGGGCACTCCAAAATCCTTCACCAAGTATTAGTTGCTTCCTCCCGAAGATATGTAGGAGGCAAAAGTTTCTAGACTTGCCATTCAACTCGTTGCTCAATAACATGACTATGATTTGCTTCCTCCCGAAGGAGATGAGATCCTCTGTGCCACCAACCCTGGTCCAACCCTGTGTCACTCTATCCTAACCATCCATTTATGTGGGTCTCACATAAATGGATAGTTATGATGGAGTGGCACAGGGTTAGACCA
>JANZXR010000006.1:30969553-30992188 GCA_027575705.1 Erythroxylum echinodendron
ATTTATTAAATAATTAATAATAATATTTTTATATAATTAATAATAAATTGTATATAATTAATAATAAAATAATAAACTTCCTGCAATAATCATTTTTATATAAGGGGTATAATAGTCATTTATTATACATTATATTCCATTCCATCCATCTTTCAAACAGCATTTCACTACATTATATTATGAACCTTTCCATCCCTCCTAAATAACTTTTCACTGTATTACATTCCATTCCATTATGTTCTGTTACATTCCATTCCATTCCATTAATTAACATCCAACCAAACGGACCCTTAGGATTGGGTTGCTCCATTTCCCTTCTTCTTTCTTTAAGATATGGGAGCTCTCTTCACTTAATTTAACTATCGATGACTTCTTAAATTTCTTCTTATTACAAATGAGATCTTTTAAGCATTAACTAAAGATGTGATTGACACCTCAACATTTCATAAAAAGTTTAAATAAGTCTATACCAATATCTTTGGTACTACTTTTCACTATAATGTTTCCAAAACAACTTATTTGGGTGCAAGGTTTATAACAGAGATAATGTAGAGGGTTATTTAAACCCTTTTTGAAACGTTAAGGTAAAAATCACACCTTTAGTCAATGTTTAGAAGAATCAGTTTTAAGATCACATCAGCATTTGGTAGGTCTACAGTGCCTAATTGTGACATTACATAGTCTAAACTTATGACTCAAATATTAAAAGTTGCCAAAATGTTAACTTAGTTATGGTTCAGGGTGCTGCTAGTACTAGTTTAAAAACGTTAAGGTGTGATATGATCCCATAAATAATGGCAGAGAGTAACTTAGACCTTTCAGGAAATGTTAGGGGGCAATTCATAACTTTGTCTTAAGCATTTTATATTCTTATGGAAGAAGAAATTTGTCTTCCTTTCCATCTATTTCAAACCTACTTAGGAATGGAATTGGTGTAAGGTGTCCATTATTTCAGACCATAACTGACACCTATTTTGGAAGAGACCAATGACTATTTATTTCTATCTAAATCTTTTTCACAATCAAGATTGTGACTGACCTTAGATAAAGATGATAAATGTAATGTTCTAATTTTGGTCATCGCTTCCTCACCCACTTCCTTATGCTTATTTGAAGGTTGCACGTCCTCCTCTTTAATGTTTGTTTTGGAAGAGACCAATGACAATTTAGTTATGTCTAGATCTTCTTCATAATCAAGATCTTGACTGACATTAAATAAAGATGATACATGCACTGGTTTAATTTTGTTCATCGCTTGCTCCCTCACTTCCTTATGTTTATTTGACTGTTGCATGTCCTCCTCTTTAACATCTTTAGCATAAAGTGTTTTGTCACTGCAAAGATATGGCTAACACTTAATATCTTTTATTTACCTTTGCATGACTATAAAGCTTACCTTGACCATTTTCACCAGCCATCTCGACTATTTGTTTTACTTAAATCTATAAATTATAATCATTACGTAATTAGATTATTCCATTTGTTCATATAGGTCCAAGTACAATCTATATAATCTTTCTAGTATTTCACTAAGGGAAGATATAAACTATAAGATCATCTCCTCTTCTCGTTATGCTGCAAAAGTGGTTGCTTACACTGAAGTCATTGCTAGAACTCATGTGGTCCCATACATCTACCTATTCCTACTTTTAACCCCTTCCAAAAGATATTTGAAGGATTACTCCCATCTTCGATGATACATATCAGAGAAGGGATCATTCATGCCATTTCTCCTATAAGTAGCCATATAATCGACATCTTTATAATAATAAAAGGGCTTGTTATATGTTCATACATGCATAGAAAGGATACTTATGATGCCAAAATTATATCACACTCCCTAAAACCCTTTTCATTGTTCATTAACACCTTAATTTGGTTCAAAAAATTGGCAAGTTACATTCCAAATCTAAACCTACATCCTTGCAATGCCAATATTAAAGGTGCAATATAGAAGAGAGCTAAATCATACATAAATAGAGGAAAATAAAATAGTTCCTGAAAATGGAAAAAAAACTTTATTAACTGAATTTGCAAGCGTAAAGAGTTAATTATAACAAGTTATTAAAACTGGGGTATTCCATATTATCAATCCCATAGGACTTATATCATTATCTCTAATCCTATCTAAAAGACACTAAAATAAACAAGATTTAGGAAAATAATTAGGTTGTTAAATCGAAAAAATTAATATAATTAGCAAAGAGAAATCAACAAAATTGCTACGTTTTGGATTCACTTAAATTGAATTTCAATTTTCATACAAAATTGATTATCATAGATGAAATAACAATTAACATAATATATATATGCCCATTCTTGAGACACAGGTATGGTCAACTGCATAACTACTACCTCTTGATGTGCAACTTAATCAAAATTTTTAAACCTAGTTATTTTTTATCATTAAAGTCTAGAATATTATCATTCTTTTGCACTAAAGCATTTATTCTCCTAGTGCAAGAATTCTACTTCATCAATTAGTCCTTTATACAATCCCTAAATTGAATCCAAGATGATCATATACAAATTAAGATTAAGAACAAAGTGAATAAATTTAAATAGATGAATATAAAATCATGTATTAATATACATCTATAATAATAACTAGGGTTTTAAATACTAAATATAATAAAAATAAACATAAAACAATAATCTTAACATTAAAGAAAGAAACAAAAGAAAAAAGTGGAAGATTTATCATGGTCTCCTCCAATCTTAATTTAAATCCTTCCTTGATACAAAGAACTCTTCAAACTAAGAGCTTAACGACAAAGAAGGTTGTGACTAGCCTCTAGAGTCGTCCATAAAGAACCCTAATCAGAGTATTTATGAGTTAAGGTTACATAAAATAGTTCTAAGGTGATTAATGTTCTAATTTTGCATGTCCTTCAAGTGTTTTTTTTTTAATGAGAACCAATGCCTATTACACTTTTAGACTTACACTAATTCTAGCTAGTTTCAAATTTTTCATTTCTAGCATCAATTTTTTCCAAGTCTTTTACAATGTTGTAGCCCTTCAAGTTAGCTTTCAAATACTTGTAGAATCACCTCAATTAGAAAATTATAAAGAAAGTTATGCTTAAATTCGTGCTTTCTTCTCAAAATCATCACTAATAAAATAATGAACCAAATTTAGGAAAACATCATATAATTCCATATAAAACATGGCATTAAAATGTTATAACACAACTAAATTAGCCTTTATAAACTTACAAAATATGGATCTATTAGCCATGAAGATGGAGAGGAAACTTAAAATGCAAAGGAGTATTAACTTACCCCTGTGGTACTAGTAATCTTTGGAAGCTTGAATGGAAAAAAGGATAATATAATTTCTTTTAAAGCGAAAGCAGAGCCATATAGGGCCAAAAAGGATGTGCACAATAAGAGAAAATTAAGATTGACTCCTAACCTAGTATAATTGAGATATAAAATGTTTTTCTTATTTAGGAATAGGGTATATTGTATAACAATGTCGAGGGTTATGAAGATTAGAGATGATGGAGAGGAGGTGTATGAGAGTGATTTAGAGAAAAAGGGAGTTATACCAATGTTGGAGCATTCTAGTGATGAGGGTATGAAGTATATTGTTGAAGGTAAGATGTTTATTACTAGAAGAGCATTCAATCTTCAAATTAAGGAGAATGACTTATAGCAGTAGGAAAACATCTTTCATACCAGATTTTATATGTACAACAAGGTATACAGTATGATTATTGATAGAGAGATTTGTACTAATATAACTAGTACTACCTTTGTGAAAAAGTTAGGATTGCCTACTGTGTAAGGATGGGAATTTAGATCGAGTTATGCCTAATATGAAGTTAATGGGTAAAGCCTGTATTGACCATATTCTAAACCAGAATTAAACTAAAAATTTAAGTATTTTAAACTTTGACCAGACTCGAGCCCAACTTAGCCTAAAAGCCCAATTTATTAAAAGTGTCAATTAAATATGTTGGTTTAACTATTATTATCTTTGAGGATGTAGCTTTTTCAACTCGTCTCCATCTCGCTCTAGATTCTAATTAGATTCTTAGTCAAAAATAGTCTCAATTGTTACTAATAAATGGGAGTAAGGATGTGCTTATTGAAGTTTTTTTTCCTCATTCAAAAGCCACAGTTGAAGCTTTTGATTTTTCCACTATTAAACAATGTCATGCTCATAAGCTGACACTTTAAGTATGTAGGATTCAATGTTTGGATATATACAAATAAGTTTTCATTCTATTTGTTTTTAAGGTCTTTTTAGAAAACTTTTCTATGGTTTGAAGGAGGATGCAATGGCTAAGAAACTAAAGGTTAGAAATTTAATTTTGATACATTTCATACTTTTTTTCTTCTTTTGAACCCAGCTTTAAGTTCTTACTTTTCTAGCTCTTGCACTTTTTATAAGATTTTTACCCATCTTTCCCATTCTCCTATTGGCATGTTTCGAAAGGCAGATAGATCACTAGCTAAAAAATGAAATGCCTATGGTTGGGACCATATTTGAGAGATTATAGCATAAGCATACATACTATTGACTTGAGAGGATATATTTTTGTTAGCTTAAGGGTTGATTGGGCTAAGTTTTTCAGGCACATGAAGCCCATTGAAACTTAGGCTCAAATCAACCTATTAAAGCTAGATTGAGCTTTATGTTAGGCCCAGGCCAAAAAATATTTTTTATTTGCCTCAGTTCATACAAGTCCTGAGCTCTTGTTTTGTTACCATCCTACTATTTGAAAACATCTTAATTCATAAAAACTTCATTGGCTTAATGAATATAAGGAGATCAAGGTGAAAAATATGTATTGGTGTTATTTTTTATTAAAAGGTATAAAGATGAAGCCACTAACTTCAATATAGGGAGATTAAGAGGATCTATTCTTATATAATATAATACCTATACAAGCTGGTCACATATTATTGTGAAGGTCATGGCAACATGAGTAAAGAGTGCATATGATGGCTTTAGTAATAGGTATGCCTTTATGGAGGACAATAAACCTAATGCTTTTATATCTTTAACGTCTAAGTAAGTCTATAAGGACTAATTGACTTTGAAAAGAGAGAATAAATAAGAAAGAGTGAAAGAGAAAAGAAAGAGAGTAAGGGTGAGAGCTTAAAAAAGAGAGACTTAGTTGTGAGAAAAAGAGTGTGTGTGTGAAAGCTTATAAAATGAAGACTTAGTAGTTAGAAAAACAAAAAAGCAAGTGAGTTACTATGAAAAAGGACTTGTATTTGGAGTAACTATTTTTGACTTGTATTAGGAATAATTATTTTTTACACTAATTAGGTTATAATTGTACTTTGTATAGAGAGGTTTATCTTAGTGTTGAAGAGCTCGACATATCTGTTTATAATATTGTCATTTCTTAGTTTAAGAGTACGAGGAAGTGTTGGTCGATGATGTCTTTAATAAATTACTAGCTATTAGAGGGACTAAACAACAAATTGACTTTGTGATAAGGGATGTCATTTCTAATAAACCCACTTGTGGGAGCAATTTAATGAAATAAAGGAGTTCTAAAGATAAGTGAAAGAATTGATAGCTAAAGTGCAATCAAGGGAGAGCATGATTCTTTGTGCGGTCCCAACACTTATAATGCCTAAGAAGGACAATACTTGATCAATATGTGTTGATTGCTAAGTTATCAAAAACATAACATTAAAGTATTGACATCCCATCTCTGGGTTAGATAATATGCTTGCTCAATTATATTATTCTTTCATATTTTCTAAAATTTACTTGAAAAGTCAGTATCACTAGATTAGGATGAGAGATGCTGGTGGATTAAAAACTACCTTTAAGATTATGTATGAGTTATATGAGTATTTAGTTATATCATTTGGTCTTACTAATACTTCTAGTACTTTCATGAGGCTAATCATGTATCGTATACATACATTGGCAAATTTGTAGTTTGTTTACTTTGATAACATTCTAGTACTCAGTAAACATCTAGAGGAGCTTATTTATCACTTAGGGGATGCTTGGTTGATGGGTTAGGAAGAGGTTAATGAGTAAGGAATGAAAAGTGAGTGGTTGGTTGTTAATTATTATTATAGGGTAAATAGTTTGATATCCCACTTTTGGGGAATCCTTCATACCCTCTATTTAGTAGAGGAGTGAAACTCATTCCTTAGTAGTGACTTTTTTTAAAAAAATATTTTTAATACTAATTAATTAAATACAATTAGTTAATTTATTACAATATAATTAATAAAAATAATATTATTTATTAGTTAATTATAATTAATTATTTAATTATTTAAAATATAGCTAATTAATTATAATATAATTAATGAAAATATAATTCATTCATTAATTATAATATTGTAATTAATTAATTAATCAAAATATAATTAATTACAATATAATTAATTAATTAAAATATAACTAATTAAAATATAATTATAAATTAAATAAATGTAGTAATTAATTAATTAATTAAAATATAACTAATTAAAATATAATTATAAATTAAATAAAATGTAGTAATTAATTAATTAATTAAATTATAATTAATTAATTAAATTATAATTAATTAAAATATTTTTATTAATTAATTATAATATAATTCATTCATTAATTAAAATATTGTAATTAATTAATAAATTACAATATAATTAATTAATTAAAATATAATAAATTACAATATAATTAGTTAAAATATTATTAATAATTAATTAATTACATTATAATTAATTAACAATAATTAACTAATTAGTTATAATATAATTAATTAAAATATAATTCATTCATTAATTAAAATATTGTACTTAATTAATTAAAATATAATAAATTCTTATTTCTCAATATTTTTTGCAAACCAATCACTATTAATAATAATGGTAATCATTCCTTTCTCTTAACCAACCATCATAATTATAATGATAATATTCACTCCCATTCTTCACTATATTCATTCTCATTCCTATTACCATTCTCCCATATGAACCAACCACTCCCTTAGAGTTGTGTCATCAATGTACTCAGGAAAGAAAAGTTATATGCTAAATTTAAAAAGTGTACTTTTATGGAAAAGATTATGGTTCTTGGTTATAATGGTAGCACAAAAGGTATCGAGGTAGATGAGAAAAAGTGAAAGCAATTAGAGAATCGCTAAGATCTAAATATAACTGAGATAAGAAACTTCCATTGGATGGCTAGTTTTTATTGAAGGTATGTTAAAGATTTTAATATAATCACTATACCACTTACTAAAATTGTTAAGAAATCTATGAGATTTCATGGAGATTTCATGGAGATGGTGAATAAGAGCAATGTTTAATGTCATTAAAGATAGGTTATACTAGGTATCTTTTCCAGCTTACTTGACTTTTCTAAAACTTTTGACATTGAGTACAATGCCTTAAGATTATGTATTGAAGCTATTTTGATGACAAACAATAAACTAATAGCCTCTTTTAATGAGAAATTTAAAAAGATAACCTTAAACTATCTAACTTATAATAAAGAACTCTAAGTGTTGGTGAGAGCATTAGAGACGTGACAATATTACCTATGACTTAAGGAGTCTATGGTATATATTCATTAGGAATTGTTGAAACACTTATAAGGAAAAAGTAAGTTGAGCAAATGCCATACAAGATGGAAAAAAATCATTAAAACATTTACCTATGTCATTAATTATAAATAAAGTAAAGAGACTGTAGTTATTGATGCTTTATTTGAGAGATACGTTCTTCTCACTTCTTTAAATATGAAGATATTAGGAATTGAATATGTGAAAGATTTATATGCTAATAACAATGACTTTAGCAATATTTGTTTGGCATATGAAAGTGTGGCGTTTGGTATTTTTTATAGACATAACTATATGTGCTTATGTGTTTAATGGATTATTTCAATGTTAAAATTACCTTATATATGTTAAATGAACACTTTATTTAGCCTAAAATGAGATGTGATGTAAAGTGAGTGTGTAGTAGGTGTATCAATGGTAGGAAAGCTAAATGTAGGGTTTTATCCTATATACTGTATACATTTTTTAATTGTACCCAGTGAACCAAAGGTGGAAACTTTTGTGAATTTTATAATAGGACTACTTAGATCGACTAAATATTTTATATTTATGGTAATTGATAGGTTTTCTATGATGACGTATGTTACTTGTGATAGAATTGATGATATAACCTATATTGTTAACTCATTCTTTACAAAAGTAGTACGACTATATTGGGTTCCTAATGGTATAGTGAGTGATTAAGATACTAAATTCTTTAGTTATTTTTGGACAGTTTTTATAGGATAAATTAAAAGTGAAGTTATTATTTTATACTAGCAGTTATCTTCGAATCAATGGTCACACTGAAGTACTAAACCTAACTTTAATTATTTTGTACTATAATTTAAAGGAAGCTTAAAAATTGGAAAGATTTCTTATCTTTTATTGAGTTTGAATATAATAGTATTGTGCATTCATCTACATATTACTCACCATTCAAAGTTATTTATGGTTTTAATTTGCTAATTCTTTCAGATTTGTTACCTTTACTTGTTGATGAAATAACTAATCTAAGTGAGTATAATGTTAGTTCTACTTTTAATGTTGTTGATATTTCTCCTTTTGATGTAGGTGAAGATTCAAGGTTAAATATATTTAAAGATATGGGGTTTAATGTGAATGTGATTATCCAAACTTTAAAGGATTTGTTTCTTATTCTAATAGACCAATTATAAAATTCGAAGTAAGAAAGTTAAGGAAGCTTTAGATGGGTTCATTAGAGACATATTTCAATTAATTTTCAAAGAACTATTTTGGGACGCTATTTAGACCTAAAGAAAGACCAACCATTAGTTAATTTAATTTAAATTAAGGTTAGAGAATACTTGGATATTAAGTATTTATCTTGTCTAAACATATTCTTAAACATGACAATGTTATAGCCAATGTAATTCTCAAGAATTAAGTAGTTAAGAACACGACCTATCACACAATTATATACTAGCCTATATAACTCTTAAGAAAAATAGTTGTGAAGATATAACCTCGAACATAGATGTGTCTTAGATTATGTCCACTAATGCTAAATTTTTTATAACAAGCATCGTCTTGTCCTAAACTGTATCTACCATCGAAATCTTAGTTACTATATAATATTGAAGGAACATTTTGATTCAATTTTGGTAAGTTTTGACATCTTTGTTTATTGAGAATCATAAGTTCTTCCTTCTCTTTTTCTTAATCTACCTACTAACTTATCAAATAATTTGTTTGTGATGATACAAATTACTTAGTGAAGTTGGTTATTAATTCATTATAATCAATGGGTTAGTACTCTTCTTTATATATTTGATTTAGCTTTATCGGTGTGGTTCAAACTTATTCGTCTCTAGAGTTTATTATTCGATGGGTTTCACATCACATTGTCATCCTTACCCAAAACTACTTTAAATGGTTATTAGACATATAAACTAGTTATTATAATAAATATATTCAAATAGGCTAGTCGAAGCTTAGACTTTGGCTAATCAATGGCCTTCATTTGATGTGTAAGTTAGGTTATTCCCTAACCAAAAACTTAACCCTTACTCTATCCAAAACACATCTTATATTCGACTAATTGAATGAGCATTACATTTAATCAATTAACAATGCAACTAATGGACAATATAAGTGAACAATTTAACCTATGTAAAGTGTTAAAAAATACCTATTCAAGTTCTTTCAAATATTTTAAACATAAGTTTTTAATAAAAACTTAATAAGATATGTTATAGATAACATGTTCCTATTTAAGCTTTATTTTACTCACTTAAATCCTTTGATCACTTTGTCTTTTTATTTAACTTAAATTTTTACTTCTTGATAGTATCTTTGATAAATTAATTTACTAATATCATCAAAGATAAGCACGTTAAGATAACATTTTCTATTATAATTACAGCCATTAAGACCTCATAATATAACATATTTTAAGTATGCATGAATATAACAGTGAAAGTGATTGTAGAAAATAAGAGTATTACTTATTTGATATCAAAGATAAGGAGTAAAAAACTCTTATATGGTTATAATTAAGAATTCAAAAGAATGATGATAATGGTTTATCATACACTTTATTAGATATAAGAACAATAGTGACATTTAATTTAATAATCTAGTGTGACCTACTTATTTGTTTTTGGATTTACTTATTTTTCATGTGATGGCTTTGTGTTTTTACAATTGAAGATATAATTATTTACTTGTGTGTTGGCTCTAAACTGTTGTCTCAGCTGTTTACTAAACTTTAGTCTTTACTAAATTTCTTTTTGACTTTTTATAAATTGTATCATTAACAAATTTGACTGAAACAATGACTTAAAATTATATGTATCATTTTAAAAATATATTATTTATTTTATAATTCTTAGAATTTTCATATCGTTTAATATAAATGATATCGTGGAAAGATAGATTAAAAGTTAGGAAAATTAATAAAGATAATTTCTATTCATTATTTGATTCATGTAAAAGAAAAATAGTCAGTAGAAAGTAAGACAATCATTTTAATAAATTACTCTAATTCTTTTATAAATGAAAAGGTTTTTAAGTTAGTTTAGGAGAGAGAAACTATTGAGGATAACATTTAGAATTCTACCACAATTTAGTAACATTTCAATATCAAAGTTTATAAGATGGACCAAAACTCCCTTAACTCTATACTAACCATTAAGACACCTCAAAATTGACTCTGCTATTATCAATGCTCAAGTACTAACTTTATTATTATTAAGACTCAAGTATTCACAAAATTTTAATAATTAAATTACTATTTATAAGAAAAGACTATTACAATTCTTACTGGGTGAAATAAAATAAATTGATTTTCACAGTCTAAATTACACATGTAAAATTAAATTATTTACCCTTGCACCATGTCAATATTAGAAGATTAGAAAGTTTCACCAAAAAAAGTTCACTTTATTGCGAATGAGTATCTAAAGTTACCAATCTTTTCCAAATTTAAATTTTTAAACAATCTTTTTAAATTTAAAAACTATTTATTTTTAGTAAAAAATGGGCTAGCCTTCGGGCCCCACTACCATCAATGAGTCTAAGTACATAGATAATGTATTAGATGTATTTATTATTTGAGATATCTAATACTTATAAAGTATTAAGATATCCATTATTCTATATATGAGTTGATATTTGAGTTCAAAGTTATAAGAATATATATTAACTTTAAAAGTAAATCCTAGTTAAGGTATATTTATTTAGAATCATATTATTTTGGGATGGAAAGATGCTAATGTAGCATTAGCTGTTAATCAAGCTATAATACATTTTTATTTTCTCAAAATGATTATTTGGATCAAGAAGTTCTTTGATGAACTTGGTATAATTCCTTGCATTATTCGGACAGTAATATATTGTGAAATGATATGTTTGAGCATGCAAAAGTTAAGTCTTATCAAAGATCTAAATATGCATTTAGATAGTTTTTCTTAATTATTGTGATAATTAAGATAAACGTTGTAAGGTTCCAACAAATGCTTACTGCAGAGAATCTTGTAGAATTTTTTTTACTAAACCACTATCTTAGCAATAGTACGATCGTCAAATGGTGATATGATATAAAATACTTAAATAATTGACTTGGGGCAAACGAGAGGTTGTTGGTTTGTACCCTACATTCAATCGATTGATTTTAGTTTAGTAATATAATTATTTAAAGACGTTATCTAATACATATTTTGATGTGTATGATAAAATCCATGAGATAAATGTATAATGCAAATGAAATTATAATGGATGATAGTTATGAGATTCATATTGTGTTTATATATTATCTTTAAATTATTCCTATTCTATGTTCAGTAGAGACTAAACATTTATAAAGTGTAAAAACTTTCACACGCTATGTTTATTTCTTATAAAGAAAGTAGTCGATTTCATATAATACAGCATGGAAATACTTAAATAAACGTATGAGTATTTGTAAGATAACAAGTTCATTAAATTGAAGATTGTTATATTTTGATACTGCTTATGACCTATAATAGTCAAACGTAGCTAAATCAGTAGTCATTGAATATAATATGAACTACTTGGAGGTAATTGTTTGATCAATATATGATTCATTACCTTAAAGTGATTATGAAGAATATTTCATTATTCTTGATTAGTATTTATTCAAAAAATCCTTGACTAAAGTGGTATAAAAATTAAAAATAACTTTAAAATATCATCAATTGAATTATTTATTAATGATAGAGAACTAACATGATGGATTCAAATATAGTATACATTAATATTATGTTATGTATCTAATCAAAACATTCTGTGTTAAAATGATTGAATTATATGAAAATTATGCATTAAAAAAGCTAGTCAAAATTATTTTGACATTCCTAATATTTAGGTGATTATCAAATATTGCTAAACGTCAATCTTGATTTATGAATATAAACTTTTAATTAGAGAATTAAAGATAAATTAAAAGAGTTTAATTTGTGTAATTATAAATATGATTTAGCGTTATAATTTATATCTATTATCAACATATTTAATAATCTAATGAGTCATATACAAAGAATGATTAGCGAGAAAAAAATTATTTTAATTAAGTTTATTTTTTGAAAATTTTGATAAAATTTAGAATTAAATATGAGATATTTAAATAAAGACCAATATAAGATATTGAAACTTCTTTTGAACAATTGTTATTTAACTAGAATTAATTATAATTTTAATTAAAGTTTAACTGAAAGTATAATTATATTTTAATTAGATTACTAAAACGTTAACAAAAAGTAGAATTATATTTTAATTAGATTATTAAAAGGTCCAAAGTATAAGCCCAAGTTCTAAAAATGTTAATACTTCTTACCTAATCTTTTTTATACTACTCGTAGAATTCTGTCAATATATTTGTATGGTTGTTGTTAGAGGTTAAACACGTATACGATTACGATGGTTAAAATAAACAATTAAAAAAAATCAAGTCACATAATAAGGCATTATATCTTTATTATGTTTATACATTAATCATGTTATAAAATTTAAGTGATCTTAATGGTAAAAAAATTACACAAAAAAGGATTTTGTTCGTATTTAGCTACACGCGAGAACGGATCCTCACCCTGATTTTGCAACAAAGACTTCCTCCTATGGTTGTCATATTAATCCATTGTCTGAAGTTGCAATTAATAGAAGTGAATCATTTGAATTTTGGATCGATTCACCTGTCTATGAATAAGTTCATTTTTATTTATCCCAAAAGATGATCTATTCAGTGGAATTTCCTTCTTGAAATTTTTTTCAATGTAACGAGCATTGCTTTTTATTCTTTTCATTTTTAAACTGTTGATACCAACTTGAGAAGCATATCTGTTACATATCCATCGTAATGGAAACAATAGACGTTATGTGGCCAGCGTTGTGGGACAAAAGCATATTCAAATATTGTACCTGGAAAAGGAAATGCTTGTACTTGTAATGATGCACTTGTCCCAACTTATATTATCCTTCTGCTGGAAAGGGGGTTCTATACGTATCTCTATAGGAGTGTTTGATTCTAGTTTTTGTTCGCTAGAGACCTTTAATTGTATAACATTATTAATATGGAACACATGCATCCCACCCTGGGATGATATGCCTTTCCTCTACTGAGTGCAAGAAGAAACTTAAAAGAAGGGATTTTGTGTCATTTTTGAGAAGACTGAATGTAAGATGGAAGAGATGGGTTTTTCCAAAGCAACCGGTCAAGCTAATAGAATATCCTTTTTTAATGTCTTTTGCTTTAGGATGGTGTGCTCAACAGAGAGAGCCACGTCATTTAAGTATTGACCAGTCCACAGACTATCCTTCTAAACATATTTGATGCTTT
Organism: Erythroxylum echinodendron; assembly: GCA_027575705.1. NCBI lineage: Eukaryota > Viridiplantae > Streptophyta > Magnoliopsida > Malpighiales > Erythroxylaceae > Erythroxylum > Erythroxylum echinodendron. The sequence goes on from JANZXR010000006.1 coordinate 30,983,387, forward strand.
CCTATCTGTCCTATTCTTTTCCTTATTCATCTCTTACACTTTCTTCTCATATGCTCCATATCAGCAATATTCCAAATATCACAAGTATAATAAACTTTGTGAATTTTATGTTGCAGCAGGATTATAACATTTTGACATCCCCAGAAAAGAAAAAAGATGATAACAACATTTATCTATATAGTTGATCATATATAAACTGCATTTGGTAGGCAGGCATGGTCTTCATTTATGGGAAAAAGCTGGAGAGAGTGAGGCTACGCCCAATACTAGAAGCTAATTCAGGATGGATTGGTCGTTTCTTTTAAAACTTTGAATGGAGAGAGCTCAGGTTTGGGCAATCCGAAGAAAAGCATAAAGGAAATCCATTTAGCACAAGGAACCAAGTCTGTGATTTTTGCTGTATGGAGAGAAGAGCTTGGAATTCTAAAGTTGGCATTTCAATAAAGCAAGTGCTTAGGTGTTTTTTGTTTTCTGTTTTTTATTTTTTTGGAGAGGCTTGCTAGTTGCTGCTCCTCTCACCCTCTCTACTTTTCGTGGCTTTCTTCCCACTGTAGCTATCCAACAGTAACATGTGGCTTCCTCCTGCCTTTTCCTTTAGCAGATAATCAATCCACAGCTAAAAACATGTTCTTTACATTCTGATCACTATACCAAACTGGTATTGATTTTTAAACTATCTCATTTAAACGTTTTTTGGTTAAACTAATTTGAATCTTAGGGGAATTCAGATGTGGTATTAACTCTTTAACAGTTTTTATAATTCGAATGTTGTCTGTCATATTAATCTTGCTGGAATCTTAGGCTGATATTGTTGATCTTTTATTACCCTTCTTCATTTAAGCTGGGAAATTAAAGTGGGGCTACATTGATTTGAGGCATAATGGGAACACATAAGTTTGAAGATCTAGAGGAAGTACAAGAACAGGGGATGTATATTCCACGTTGGTCGGATGTGGAGATTGGTCGCGAATTGGAACTGGGGCCATGTTTGGTCTTGGTTTGGCGAAAAAGCGCAAGGCAAACGACATGGAAGTGTAGGGGAAACTCAAAATGAAAAGATACTTGTCTTCCCAAGGATATTGTTCCAACTACAACTTTTCGTTCAAACCTGTCAGAGTCTTCTAAAACAGCCTTATAGATATTGCGTCTATGGAAGGCTAATCATTGAAGTGAATCTACGAGTTCCCTACATGTTCTGGGCCCTCTTTATGCTTTACAGGCTTTAGTCTTACGAATCCCACAAAAAATAAACCGCCATACTTAATCCTACATATATAAGCCGTCAGCTATAGGAAGATTGTAGTATCAGAAACATTACTTATCTGCCATCATCGCTATTCAAACAAGAGTTCTTTCCCCTCTTCCTTTAAGGAATACGTACAAACATGGCCTTTTGGTTTTATAGAGGGATGGTTGTTCTTTGTATTGGGATTTTAGTTCTTCAGCCGCAGAAGGTTTCTAGCCTCACCAGCATAGAACTTGCTTTGAGATTTGATCACAGGATATTGGCATTGGCTAGAAACTCACGTACGCTAAAGCCTGTTGCTATGGAGGACTTGCATGCAAACGTCGGCTTAGCTCCTGCACCTTCAATGATGAATGATCTTATTCAATCAAACAAACGAACGATTGGAAAAGGATCAGACCCTATTCACAACAGATGTTAACGACAAGAGAGCTTGCACAGGAAAGCAAGTGATGGCTTGAGCCTGTAACTGATGCAAAAGGGAGGCATGATATGGTTGCTAGTATTTGCTACCTCGATAGTTCCTCAATTTGATTGTTTCCATTATTTTCTTTTTGTTTTAGTCCAATGGTTTTTATCAAGGTAAACACCTGTAGATGTTGATGCTGGCTCTCCATACAAAGAAAATATAGTACTTTTCCTATTCTTTTACCCCTACAAAGAGAACGTATATGCAATTTTGTATGCAAGTCTAGTTAATGCATGCCACAAGGATGATATATTTGAAGCAGCGTTCTTATAGCAACTGAAGTTCCCCTGTGCATCCAAAGATAAATGCTAGTCAGGACATAACAGGCTCTCTTATCATATAAAGAAGTTGTAGTGGTCGCTTACATGTTTGTATCATCCATATCTGGAAACACAGGCTGAAAAGTGTTCTCTTCTCTTACCCCTCTTTTCTTCTCGACAATTAACTCACTTCTGCTGGTCCTTCTCCGATTCTGACTGTAGAGATGTGTCATACAATTTCCAGAACTCAAATTATGACTTGAAGATATTTCAATGCATTGACATGTAACGATAACCTTTTCAAATGAAGGTTCTCTGCGATTATGGCATTAGTTACAAATAAACAAGAACAATAAACAGTATGAGAATCGAAACCTCCAAGAGATCTCAAACAAATCAAGCTTATTTTCTGTAGAAGCTAGCTGAATGTTATAATTACTAAAAGACGGACTAATTTTTTCTTCACCTTTGAATGTACTTCTCATTTCAATTTCCTTTTAGAAATGCCTCAGATCTATGATATCTGTTCTTCCTGTTAATGTTTAACTGTACCGAAGATGTCTTACGGTATACAGATCTCCATATCATATCCACAGCATCACCAGATTGGGATGGATATTGATATTCAAAATGTGGACTAATTTCTTTTAATCTTTCCCACATCTTGGTCCACTTGTCCCTCTTGATTCCACGAAGAAGATTCAGAATGTATCCTTTCTTTACAGAATCAGATGCACGAACAAAGACACAGAATTCAGAGTAGTCTAGGACATCTTCAAAAGGTAGCTCAATGTTGTCGCTGATTATGACAGGAACACAATGACTAACAATGGCATCAAATAGGCGGTTTGAAGAAGGGGTATCACCAGCGATATTTAGGCAGAATTTGGATGAGGCCATCCCTTTGCCTGCACTGTTGATCCCATGGCCTTGAACACTTCCAAATGTAAAGTGAACGTCGTTCTCATCCTTTAGAAGGTAATATAATTCTTGTCGGATAGCTCCTCCCTACAGAAAAATTTCAAGTAGAATTTCAGCTTCATTGGCATATTGTGAAATGCAGTACGTCAAACAAACTTTTCAAAGTTCTTCCGCAGACGTATTCCATGAAGATACAGAAGGCTACATGAGAAATCATGTCCAAAAAGAATCGAATGAGCATAGTTAATTATCTTCAAGAAACACTAGGACATCTACAATGAGAGAATTGCAAGTATGGGGAATGAAATGTTGACTGTTTTTTCCATCATCCCATGACGATCAATCCAATGCATCAGATGTAACAAATCTCGTTGAATAACATTGTCTTTACTGCTATTAAGAACAGTATGGTCTTTAACTGGTTTCCAAAAACTAATGATTAGTACAGTAGTCTCAAGATATTAAAACAGAAAATCTTTCAAAATCCTCTCCGACCGAGTTTCAGTTTGAAACTTCCAAAATTTTAATTTATTGCAGGCAAATATGGCATATATTCATTAGTTGTTATAACAACAACACATAAACAACCATTTTAGTTGTTTTTAAAAAATTTTAAAGATAAAATACTCTACTTAAAAGTATTAAGCTTAATAGTTTACAGCATTCAGTGTCGTATGTTCTAGTTATCTTTCTGCTGGGAGAATCTGATTACAGCTTTCACCAGCAATTAGAAAGCAAAATTTGGCTTGAGAATTACAGCTAAATAATTTGAGCCACCTTTCTTTACGGTCAATCTCTCACCGATGATCGTTTTTAGTTGTTTAATTTTCTAGATGTAATACAATTCCACAGTTAAAGGTCCAGTTATATATGTAGATCCCCGGTTTATTTTAGAACGATGAACCCAGATAAACTTACAGCTTTTCTATATATTGCTCCCTGAAAATAGACCAATGTAGGACGCTGGTTAAACTGAGCTGATTGTTCACTTGGAGTGGTTCGCACAACATGCTTGTATGGAGCAATTATGTCCTTCTCAAGATTTGCAGTTTCAGTATGGTATCTCCCAAAATCTGCAAGCACGAACATAGCAGAACCAAGCTTTTTTCTTACTTTCAACATGCTATTTGGATGGTGAGCTATGATCAGATGATCCTTCCCTTTAAACTGCTTCCATTCATCCCGAGCCATTAAGAACTGGACCAATTTATTCTGCAACATCATGTTAAGGCTAATCTTTTCTTTCCCGCGAAGCTTAGAAAACCTATTGTAGCTCAGAGATGAGAAAAATGGCACAAATATGACATCTGCTTGACTGGAATTCTGTACTCTAACAACACTGCAGGGTCTGACTACACTTTCAGAGTTGGATGCTAGAAGATCAAGAGTCAGCCAGTACTCAATACTGTGCTGTAAATTTAAACCACCAGGGTATGGTGGGATATGATCAACCCCTGGCCATGTCTGATTTTGTTTCCACTTCCAACCCAATAACCCAAAATGAAATTCAGGAGGCAAGTCGTACATGTACACTCTTAACACAGCCTCACCTGAGTCGCAGATTTTCTTTCTGTCCTGTCCAGAAGCAACCATTTTGAGACTGGGACAATCCACCTCTGTGATTGGCTTGGAAGGGATCGAAGGAAGTTTGGAAAGTTCACTTTTGACACTGGGACTAAAGTACATGGATGTGGTATTAACAAGAATTTGCGTTAAAACTAAGCTGGGTATGGAAGTGCTTCCAAATTGGAGAAGAAAGATAGAAGAAAGGATCAACAGGAACATAGAAACGGAAAACAAGTAGAAAAGAAGCTTTGAGGGAAGCTTGGTCTTTTCTGACATTGACAAACTGACACAAACTAAATTCCTCATACCAGAGAAGCTTTTATAGGCTCTGCTGAATGTGGCGAGTTACCAAATTATAAGAGACGTTCCACTGAAAGAGTAAAAACTGCTAATTATACGCTCTGTATTTCCACAACCGTGTAGTCCCAACAAAGAATCCAGACTCAAAAGTGCATTCTCCCACCGACCTGCAAAACAAGAATTTCCCGCGTCTTTAAGGTTTAATCAAGAGATATAATCCCGAATTTCCAACGTACAAAAACTTCACGCTTCTCTAAGGAAGAATAATCAGCACTTGCAATATGTAATCATGACGGCAACAAATCAATCTGCAAATAGAGTTGTAAGGGAACACTCGTGATACATATTAGTCCCTAGGAAGCTGAACAAAGCTCGTACCCTTTTTGGTGATCAACTGAATCGAAGCAAATTAAAAACAACGAAGAAAACCAAGAAAAGATCCTAGTTTTACCAATAAAACAGGCAAATTCAAGATCTTTATGGACGGGCATGCAAGATACAAGATTTGCTAAACTGGGTTGAACAGAGAACCTGAAAGAAAAAGGTGCCTGATGAACAAGCCTCCAAGATTCCACTATCTTGGGATGTTAGTAGTTGGAGAAACTGAGAAGCACCCATTTGGAGGAATCATGCTAGTCTTTGGCCTAAAACATCAAGTCTTTTGATCAAAAGGATTTCGTAAAGGAAAAAGTGAACTTCTGTCAGATGCCACTATATGTTGTTGAAGTTGACAAAATATATTTTATTACAAACACACAATAGAAGTTAAACTAAACTACACGTCTCGATTCGTTCGTTGGAAAAATGAAGTAGGTGAAGCGTACTTCTTTCGTGTCTTTGCTGTGATTTTCAAGGATTACATTTTGTTTTATTGCAATAATAAGAATTTACGGTTTACTTTTTCGAAGCAATTATGCACTTACTTTCTCGCTGCCAAGAATAAAACGAAGAATCGAATGTTAGTGTTCTAACAGTGAGAAATTGGTAAATATAAAATTAGTGCATACGATGAAGTTTTATGCCTTTTCAAATTAAACTTTAAATTATTAAAAGAGATCCAGTTGGGTGATTTTTTGTGTGGAGTGAGCGACTATAAAAGATTTGTAAGTTGATGCACCAACCACTGCAATATGAGACTGACAAGTTTTGAAAATAAAGATTGACTTGGTTCTCTCGAGGAAATGGCATAATGTGGTTGATCCTAACTGCCCATCTGCGTCAAACACAAATATACAGTAGTACTCTACATATTAAAAAGCTTTAAATATTATGGCTGCTTTACGTAGAAAGGCATGGCTGTGCCACATGTTACGTCAAGCAGCATCTAAGTCAGACTCTTACCAATCCTAGCAACAACAAACACTTATTGGGTGTTTGGTTCGGATTGAGATCCTCTATACTTAATTTTGAGTGTGTTCTGTACCCGTCAATCTCAATTACTTATTTTTTTAATGGTTGAAATTAATGGAGTACAGAAGCACACGTACAGAAAATCTCAATCCGTTTGGTTCGATTAATTGTTAGGATTGACATGATGTTAACATTTAAACATGGCACTTTCTAAGCCTTATTACATGTATTAAACCAATAATTAATTGATGAGATTGAGATCATTTGAAGTTGATTGACCATTTTGGTTTGGGTACCTTAAACTTTGAACACTTATGGCGTCTTTGGTCCGATTACCTCTCTTTTTATATATTATTAAGAAATTTCAATATATTTTATTTAAATAAATAATTGTATAAGGAAAAATGTGTAAACTTTTTTGTAAAATAATATTTATTTATTAATATATTTTAATTATTAACATTAATGTTATTATTTATAATTAAATATTCGAAAATAAAAATTTATTTAATAAAATATTTCAAATAAATTTTAAAACATTTTAAATTAAATTATATTTAGTAAATAATTATAAATTTGAAAAAAAATATTTTAATTTTAAATAAGTTATAAAACTAAAAAATTGAATAATAAAATTATATTAGTTATTATCCTTATTGTTAATTACTACTGAATAATTAAATAATATATATTTATGTAATAATAAATTAGATTATATGAGAAAATAGATAAAAATAAAAATAAAAATATATGATTTTTATAAGTTGTGAAAATTAGAAAAAATCTAAACCAAAAAGTATAAACTTAATCAAACATTTTTTAGTAAATTAAAAGAATAAAAAATTACAGTAAGGCCAAATATATCTTTAAAGTTTCCTTCACAAATCGTGCAGTAAAAGAATCAGACACCGATTAGAAGGCATGCCAATTTAATGTTTTCTAGTTGAGAAAACCATAAGAAGTTGACATTGAAATTATAGCATTAAGAAAGGGACTGTCCCCTCCTTCAACGTCTTTAATTGGTGGTAATTAAGCCTACTCAACTATTAGTCTTAAAAGCTTCAGTGCAGTTGGCGACGAGTAGTAATACTATCGTATGAAGATTTGATAAGATCGAGCATGTAAATTTTCACGGGCTCCATTAATCAACTTTCCAGGCCATGCCTTGAAAGATGAGACCTATATTGGATAAGAAGGCATGCACGTTGGGTCCATTTATAAAGGTCACTATAGAGATGACAAAAGGCCTGGGCCTGGCCCGAAGTTAAAAGTTGACGTCATTTTGTGTTTTTCCTTAAAAGATAAAAAATTTGTGGTGGGCTCGGGCTCGAGGTCAGGCTCGAGTTTAGGCTGTCTGAGACTGGTAAGCAAATTGATGTCGTTTTACTTTTTTCTTAAAAAATAAAAAATTCAAACCCGACCTGCTCCATTGTCATCCCTAAGTTGCTAGAGTTTGACACCATTTGGACTTTATGGGCAACGGTGAAGAGTACTAACTCTAAAGAGCTTGTCACTTCCAATTCATGGTTTGATTCAAATTACTAGAAATGTTTGGAACAAGTTGCTCCTCTGAGTTTATGAAAATTGAAATTGAAATTTCTTAAAAACAATTATTAATTATGAATTTTTATAAAAATTAAGTTTAAGAAAATCAAAATTGATTTGGATTAAAAATAATAAAGAAGCCTAATAAAGAATCTATTTAAATATGTTAAAATCCAGTGAGCAAAAATATACTTATCAGTGTAAATTGATAATTTATTTGCCCTATGTTAGAGAATAGCTACTAAGATCTGCTATAGTTTGTTTAATTAAGTTATTGATTTATAGTAATTTTGAACTATTAAGAGGTCCAAGTATTAAAAAAGGCATAGAAAGACGTTAATAGTATAAAGTTATACAACTTTTATAAAGTTTAATAGAAAGTTTCAACAATTTGTTTATACGTTGAGCAGTTTGTTCAACGTTCAACAGTTTATTCAAGAAGTTAAGTAGCTTGTTCATCGAACAACGGATAGGCAAGGAAAAATAGAGCAACCCGACTCAACTTAGAATCAACAAACTCGACCCAATGAGCTTTAGGACAGGCTTAGGGTTTTTTCTTTCAATACATTGGGTTTAGGACAAACTCTTGATCGAGTGTCTGAGCTTGACCTAGTATGAATTCCATTCTATCCCCACTTATAATATAAAATGACATCATTTTACATTAGGTAAGATGATGTCATTTCAATAATTGAAGGACGGTCCACTCTCTTCTTCTTTTAGGTTTCATGTCTTCTAACAACATTCGAGTACTCACTCCTTTGCTCTACCTCTACAATCTGTTTTCCTCGCTCTCTAGCCTCCGAGATTGAGTCTTCACCTGCCCTACTATAGTGTTCCCTCTATAGTCTACTACGATGCTCCCTTTAAGCTCTTGTTATGGTAGCAGTCTATTTATTGTGGTAAGGTTTGTGAGGATTATGTTTTTGTCAACTTCAAAACTATATATCCGTGACTTTAAAGTCTTTATGTTATTCTCAATACTTATATCTGAACCATTTGCTGTGTTACTTGTATTGCAACATATTTAAATGTGTTTAAGATTTAAACTTAAGATAGAGAACTAGATGTAACATCCCCTCACTTATGAAAAAGGGTAAATTGGTCTTTTTGAATGGGTTAGCATAATTGGAAGTGTTTCTGAC
>JANZXR010000006.1:30992288-31002908 GCA_027575705.1 Erythroxylum echinodendron
TCCCTAATCTTAGGATATGTGTCGGAATGACCTACGGGCGTTCCGGTGCGTACCCTAGGGTAATGGGGTGTTACACTAGAAGATTATGGGTGTTTATGCATTGGCATGACTCTATTAGAGATGCTAAATTATATATAAAAAATTCTTAAAAGCTGAAATTTTCAATTGACATCTTTATTGGTTATTATAATCAAATTGAAAGATGATGCCTAGCTTAGTTAGAAAGGCACTAAGTTAGGTCCATTTGCAATGGCTACTAGAGTTAGACACCAACTAGACTTTATAGGCCTAGCAACGATGAATACTTTTAACTCTAGAGAGTCTATCACTTTCAATTTATGGTTTGATTTAGATTATTAGAAGTGCTTGGAGTAGGTAGCTCACTCCAAGTCATACAAAATGATTATTGGAATTTTTCCTTACAGACAATTATTAATTAAGAGTTGTTTTTAATAAAAATTAAGATTAAGAAAATTAAATTTGATTAAGATTAAAGGTAACAAAGAAGCCTAATAAAAGATTTGGTTATGGGATGAAATTCAGTAAGAAAAATAGACCCTTATTAATGTGAGTCGATTATTTAAGGAGCCTATGATGGGTAGGCCTAGTAAGGTTACTACAAATACATTTAAGATATAAAATTGAAGATAGAGAAATGGAATATTATAGGTGTTTATACGTTGGCATAACTATTTTTTCTATTGGTGATGTAAAATTATACAAAAACAATTTCTCATAAGTTGAAATTTTCTATTGACATCTTTATTGGTTATTATGATCAAATTGATTACCTTAATCACTACTTACCATTTGAGTCCATTTTGAGCTCACAATGACTAAGTTCTCTAACTTAGTTTGGTTCTCCATTATTTCTTGTATTGTATGTCAAGCATGTGGATATAGTGTTGCTTGCCTTTTATGAATTACAAATAAAATTTAATGTTATATGTTACAACAAATAATGGTGAATTGCATCTTTAATCATTTTCTAGGATATGCATTCTTGTTGGTATTAAGCATAATGTAATTTTGTGAAATGCACTAGGATCTATTAGATTTTTGTTTGTCAATTTTTTCTAAAGCCTTTAATCACAGGGTTGGAGATTTTATGGGAAGTCAAACAATAGTTGCAATTATACAGTGAAATTGAATGTGGCATCATGTTCATCACACATGGGCTTAGTATTATGAATTAGATAAGTTACTTTTGATATGGATCTTTCTTTCTAAGTTACAGGACTGTGATGTTTTCAAGTAATATAATAGATGGTTTAAATATATTCTTAGGACCTATAATAAAGTTAAACATGAGCTAACAGTATCAATTGAGTCTTTGTGTTAATCTATTTGTTGCACATCTAATTCCTCTACAGTTTTTAGTTCTTCATAAAATTAATCTCAATATGTATTAATTCATTCTTTCCTTACTTGAAAAATTCCCTCCATACCTATCTCATTTCACTGTATAGATTAAACTCTAAATTTGTCATCTAATGGAAGTTCTCTTGATTTATTATTTTAGTAAGTGTATGTCCTCACTTTTTCTATGACGTCTTGCTCATAATATATTTGTCTTAAATGTTCATTAAAGTATATGATCATATATGTTTATTCTTTCAGATAGATGAGCATATTACTTCAGTAGAGAGTTCTAATATAGTATCGGACAATATACTGACAGAGGTCTAATTTGGTACAACAAATGATTTAGGTTAAAGGAGCAAGTTCATTAAGAAGTAATATTTGGAATCACTTCAACAAGTCTTAATCAATAAATGAAGAAGAAACGAATGAGCATAAGTATTGTCATAAGATATTGGTCAGGAGATCCAAAGGTGGAACATCTTATTTGAAGAAACATATGGAGTTGTGCAACAGAAAGGAGATTGATAGATCAAACATTTTTTTACCCTTAACCTAATAAGATGGAAGAATGAAATGATTGCCAAAGGTTATGACATAAAAAATTAAAGTTTTTTGCTAGCTAAGATGAACATTGGTGATAAACAGCCACTTTCTGTTGCCCATAGCAAAAATTTTGGGAAGTCCTAACTCAGAATACTTTGAAGAAAGATATTTTCAAAATTTATAACAATTAACAAGAACAACAATAACATCCCAGTAAAAGTCTTATTAAGACACGTGATCTAAAGAGATCCAAAAGCATGTAACCTTACCCCTAACTAATAGAGCGATTATTCTTGATAAGCCTACATGAAAAATATTAAAATACAAAATATAATAAAATATAAATATAAAGAGTAATAAAACATATATATTAAAATACTAAAATTAATAATAAAAAATAGATGTAAAAGATAAAGATAAAGATAAAGATGATGATGATAATGATAATAAAATAAAAAATAAAAAAATAAAAATAAGTAATAAGTAATAAAATAAATAATACAATAAATATAAAACAAAGTAAAGAATAAAAATGAAAGATAAAAATAAGTAAATAAGTAAATAAATACACAAACAAGAAAGAAGGCAGTTAAATAAATAAAACAAACCAACCATTAAAAAAATGGTTAGACTACGTACAGTTAGTCGTTACATCAGACATATGAATAATAGACAACTAAAAGAAACAAACAAGAAAGAAGGCAGATAAATAAATAAAACAAACCAACCATTAAAAAAATGGTTAGACTAGGTACAGTTAGTCGGTACATCAGACATATGAATAACAGAAAACTAAAAGAAGGGTTATATGGTGGTGATGGAACCTTACATTAACAATAATTGGACTCTATACAGTTGACTATTGAGGTAAATTATATTCTTTGATATTATTATCATTTATTTATTGATTATGTTATAATTGATATTTGTTTATATTTTTAAATGGTAGGTTAATTACGTGTTGGCACTATATATAAGTGAATGGCACCATATATAAGTGAAAGGTTGACAAGCAGGTTGATTAATTGTTTAATAGATTAGAATGTCGATACCAAGTTGTCTACCATAACTCTCAATAACTGTAGCGCAAATAATGTGGTGATTGAAAAGTTGAAGAACAAGTTACGGATTAGGAGATTGTTGGTTAATGAGAAGTTATTTTATATGCGTTGTTTTACACATATCATGAATTTGATTCTAAAGGATAAATTAGAGGTAATAAAGAAACAATAAACTTGATCTAAAATAGCAAAGTGTATTGAAGTGTAATAAACAAAAGAGTTAACAAGTTTTGAAGAAACTGAAAAAAAAAAGAATTTCGTGCATGAAGAATTTAATTTTAGATTGTCTTACAAGATGAAATTCAATATTCAAGATATTGGAGCTGGCAACTAAGTATGTTGAGATGTTTAGCAGGTTGAGATAAAGAGATTCTCAGTATGCTTGCCTATTGACAGAAGAGCAACGAGAGTTGGCTAAAACATTTTGTGCAAAGTAGGAAATATTTTATAATGCTACTAAGTTGTTCTTAAGAACAAAATATCTAACTTCGTATAGTTGCTTTAGCAATAAGTGTGACATTAAGAGACACTACAAGAAATTGTTTTTTTAGTGAAACAAAAAGTTGTTATTAAAAGTATTAATATCAATCACTACTATTAATAGTGTCTAATTTTTAAAGTAGTTACCTCCCATCACAAACACCTCCGTCACTAATGAAATAGTGACTAATTTAGAAAAATGGTCACAATTATGCAATACTTTTGTAACAAAAATACTGACACTAAAAATTATGAAATATGTGACAAAATTATATGGTCATAATAACTTTATATATTTATGACAAGTAGATATAAATAATACAAAGTAGTGATGAATAAAGTCATAACAGTACTTCATTTTATTGTAACAACATCTTTGCCACTAAAACAATTGAAAATAGTGAAAAAAATTTTGTCACTTGTGTTTTTTTATCAATGTCTGTTACTTTTTGGTCACTACTATTTCAAAGAAAAAGTGTCAACATCATTTTGTCAAAAAACTGAAAATTTATTCTTACAAAAAATAGTCACTAATGTGTTTATTGTTGTCACAAATAAAACTATTAATTCAACAATAGAATTACATTAATAGTAAAAGAAATTTGCATTAATAACTATATTGTCTAACAGATTTTGTCACAAGTATGAAAGTTACGTGTTACAATATTGTTATCACTAAATAATGATTATATGTTACAATAAATTTATCACTAATTTGTTCGTGTTTGTCACATCCTTTGGCAATCTTACTCCGCATCCTTTAGGCAATCTTCCTCCACATCCTCTCCACCTGTAGGCGCTTTGCAAGGATCCCAAAAACAAAGTGACTGCATATCCAGAAATATTGTAATACCCCCTATACGGAACCTATAACCATTCACATATAAGGCAACCAATTTCTTGTATATACATTCAAGACATGCATTTCATTTCAATGCTATACATATATACATTACAAAACTCCCCAATGCTTAACATTATCATTTAACAATAGTAAAACATTTTTACATTTACGTGGTAATCCAAAAGAAAACATACAATTTCCTTTAACCATTATATATACAATCATCTTTAACTAAAAACGCCTTCCATAAGTACCTTTTCTTCTATCTGTTGGTCTTGGTTCTTGCAGATGTTCCCCGTACCTCACTCTTATGACTTGGACCTCTATGGATTAACACTCATGCTAAGCTTGAAAGCTTAATGGGGAACACTTAGTTTTGATGACCACTCATAACAATCATTCACTAAGTATCTACATTTATGAATATCACACAAATATAAATACTGATGGCATACTTAATCAAATAAATAATGCAAACATGCTTCAATATTTTTTTTCATATACCATGAATTCACCTTCAAAATAACATTGATATTCAAAACTCAAGGATATAAATTATCAATACAAATGCAAATGCTCATTCATATATTGATTATTTATGTTGTCATACTATATTTCTTATTTATATCTCTTTACTTTACTTTTTGTGTTAGGCCTGCACATTTTCTGTGGGTATGGATAATTAGTGCTATGGATATCCAAAGGTATCAAACTGTGGATACCCGAAGATAATGAACTGTGGACAACATTGGTGCCAAACTATAGCAGTTGCATTATAATCCTATAGGCATGCCTATCTATCCACAACCAAGATAATAGAGCAGGAACTATAATATTTCCTTTAACCATTTGCAAATTTCACAATTCATATATTAACAAATCATATGATATACATTTCAAGTCATAAAATCTATATTTACATTCATAAATGCAATTCATGGCTTACCACCATTAGAAGGGTATTAAAATCACACTTGTATTATCATCATATTATACACATATGAGTAATGAATATGTATACAAATCATTTACGTATATGTAAATTTTCTTTAAAATGCATTATGCTCAATCTTATATTCTAATGTTCAATCACACAATTCACACATGTTATGTCCCATTTCATTTATTTATTTGAAAGGTTTCATACATATTCAAAAAGATTTGGATAAGAATTGGTAAAAATAGAAACAAAAACAATGTCACGGTCATGACAAACACTCTCTCCATTCATACCACTAATTGTTCCTTAATATGCATATAAAAAAAAGCCAGAACTGGGTTTCTATTCCTTCTAGATATTTTTTCCTCTATACTTATATTTTCTATAGCACTAACAATCAGACCATTTGGTCTAAATCATGAGATATAGTAAAAAGATCATAAGTTGCTCTAAAATAGGGGCAGCATCAGGTCACCTTTTTCAATATCAATTTATAAGGTCATAAAGCCAAAATTAAGTTAAAGTCCCTTCTAGAGAAATTTAGCTCTATGACTTAAGTTTCATATGAAACTAAAATCACAAATTTGGAGGTCTTTATATAGAGTTATGACTCAAACAATGTAACTGACTTAAACAAACCATAGACAGAATTCCACTACATGATACGCTCTTGTCATATACAACCAAGTTCATGCAAATTAACACCAAAATAACACCAAAGCAACATCCCAGCCACAATTTCACATCCAAATGAATCTTTAATCCATTCAATTATATACAAATACAGAAATCAACTAAGTGAAGTCCCAAATCTCAAAACTAACAAAGTAGGTCTTTTATTGCCTTCCCTTCCCTTCCTCTTTGGCTTTGCTTGAATCACCATCTAGAAATACCAAAAATATACCTCTTAATCCCACTTTCAACCTTATAATTTCGTTCCTTCATAAGCAAAGTAAGAAGAGATAATGGTGAAGAGAAAAGCCCTAACTTTTACCTTGATTTCCACCTAAGGTTGGCTTGATTTCTTACATGAAAAATGATGGGATGAAGATGGTGAAATAGAGAGGAGAAATATTTGAACTTAGAACCACCAAAATGTCATGTATCTCCCCTCTCCATATCCCCATTCTAGAACTTTCAAGACTCACACATATGCTTAATTCCTATTGGACACACATGCTTTATTATTATTAGTCACACATGCCTTAATCCAATTGGTCCATGTGTTAACTTTAGAAAAATCGCATATTTGTCCTTCTTCTTCCTTTACTTCCCACATTAGCCTACAATCTTATAAATTGATTTCATTCCCTTATGTCTTTCTAATGTAATAAATTTTATGCAATTTGGTCAATTATATCGGGACTTATACCCCAAAAACTATAGGTTGTTCGAAAGTAAGGACACTAACCAGAACTCAACTTCAAAAGAACATTCAAAACTCTTAGAGGAAGAATCATATTTTAGTTCCTTCACGAAAGTTTAGACACGAAAGTTTAGACATATGTCTATAATTTAATCTTTAATTAAAATTATCCAAAACAGAGGTCTATAGGCTAAGATATGACCAAATTACAGAAATCTGTTTAGTGGAACCTATCCATTTAGTAAGGTACATATCCCAAACCAACTAACTTTTGTTTTGTCATTAAGAGTAACACAAAAATACATCTAATTTAACCAAAAAGATCCCATTTTCTTATGGAATACTTCGTTTATCAATTCTCCTCACATCACATTCATAAATCTAAGAAAACATAAAAAAATCCTTTACATATTTCACGTCTAAGTATGATGTCCATATTGAAGCTAACAAATTATCCATTTACTCGTCTTTTACATTAAGTACCATTATATCTTTTACTATACTTAGACGTAATTAATTCATTATATTTACTTCTTAATATACCCTAGACATGCTATAATACTTCTAGGTATATATTGGGGCATTACAAATATAGGGAAGGACCAATGAGGAAGGGAAAGCATACAGGAACTTATATAAAAACAGGGACAAAATAATACAAGACTAAACCCACTAGAAACAGTACTAACCGTAATAAGGTTGATTGCATCATTACCTGTAGATGGTATTAGGATAGAAAGGTTTACACTAGCAAACTACAAAATAATAACATTCAAAGTCGTCTTACATCTTAATCATTCACAATATATAGATTGTAAATACAAAGTGTCTAGAATTTTTAAAATGGCAAACATTTGTTTTCAAGATTACCGTTTTTCTAAGGAAAAAAACCTTTCCATAATTGTAACTATTAAAAAAAAAACAACATTAACAAATACTCCTCAATTTTCCAAATTAATCAGACATTAATAACCAAAGATAATTAAACATGCTCCCAGTTATATTGGAAACAAACAATCTGACCTATGGAAATTATTAATTTGTAGCTCTTGTAAGATCAAGTCCATCGGCTCCAGAATCCTCAGTTGGAGTGCCTATTACACTACATATTTTGTAGATCTCATCTGCCTTACTGCAAAATTAACCTTGATGCCAAAAGGTAAACTAAACCTGCAATAAAATACAGAAATGATAAAGACCGATAGCTGGTACCCAGAAAAAGAGGTCAAAGTTTGAGTAACTCAGCCATAATAGCACCCACTATCTGCATATCTACAATAAAATTATATATCCATTAGAATATGTAATACATATGTCATACAGTTACGTTAATTTATAAAATGTAGAACATAATTGATCTGATACTAACCAAATTTAGAACCATATATGAACGACTGAAACAGAACATCGAGATACCAGAAAGAGGAATGGACAAAGAAAGAGGCAGAGTGCATAGTTACACCAAACAGAAAAGACAAACTGCAACGACAATCAGTGTCAAGGAGACAAACACACCAATCTTAAAACAGTTCAAAACTAAACTAAAAAGATCCTATTGATCTAGGTAGGTATTTATGAGTGGATTTCTGAACACTTTAACTGACACCCATTAAGACAACATGACAATAGGTGACAAGCAAACAGTTTGCAGATACTAGAGGTATTGGCTTTTCTAGTATTAAACTACTAATTAACTTCAATTGGACTCCTTATAGACATTATCCTTGCAACAACGTCAACAACATATGATTAGAGAAGCAAAACAAAATTTAAAGCAACCAAGGAGATAATGGATACAAGACTATACTTCAGAGCATGTATTTGTTATGACTTCAATTGGATGTTGCATTAGTAATGCACTATTCATATGAGTAGTTAGAAAAAGAAAAAGAAAATTTGTGAAGCATTAATTAAAAGAAAATGAATAAGTTTTTATCATAAATTTAATAATAATAAAACCAAAAGTTGGGAGAATCACAACAAATTACTGACGCTATTACGCTTTCCTCTGTATCACTAACACTAATAATAAAAACCTTTATGAAATACCACTATACCAGAAAAAATCAACCAGAAGAATTAATAACCAAAGTATAGCCCCGATACCTTAGCAACACCAAGAGGATTAACAATGACAGCGAAGAGGCAAGTGGTGTTGATGGCACAGAAGGCTCCTTAAAGCCTATACTCACGTCCTGAGACGACGACACCTTCTCGAAATGGTTATCTTATACAGCTTCTTTAGAAGTAAACATAGTCTCCACCTATTGTCGAAGAAACGTTTCTGTCATCATCTACTCTGGTTTCCATTGTTGTGTTTATCCATAATGGCCAACTCTATCTTGAAAACCTTACCATTTAAAGAAGTTGTTCTTCTTATAAGAATAGCTACTAACCATATTTGAACTCGTTTTTCTTTTTTCCCCCATTTGAAACGACTGTTCTAAATATAAATTTGAGTTTTGAGGGATTTAATTTGACTTACAGGCTATTTGGAACACAGTGAATTGAATTCAATCTTGTAATCGAATTCAGTTCACTTGTTTGGAACAAAAAGAATGGCACGACTTCAATTCATGTGTGGGTTTAAACCCCACTCCCTTTGTAAATTCAATTCACGCTATAAATCATGCGAATTGAACTCCAAAGTAGCCGACACTCTTCTCTCACATTGAAACCTAATAATACCCACAATTTTTTAAGGCAGTAACCCTCACAGCAGCTGGCCACTCTTCTCCCACACAGCCGAGCCCTAAACGACGCCTTGTCACTTGCAGCAGTAGACTAGATGATCGCCTTCTCCCACGCACCAGCAGAGAAGACCAGACGATTGCCTTCTCCCACACACTAGCAAAGCGTTGTCTCTCTCTCACAGTATTTGACCCTCTCTTTGAACTAGTACAGGGCAGTACGGGGTTTTCGTTGGATCACCCTTCAGTAAGCTAAAGACACAGAGTGCAACTAAGCCACATAGGTATGATTCTTTGCTTCAGCTTTTGAGTTCCAATTGTTGGCTGGTTTATGTTGCCCATGTTCAAGTTCCAGATGATGTTATATTGTCTTTTCTCTATATTGACAATCATAACCAATTTGCACAGGCATAGCCATGAGATGATTTGTTTTGAGAGTATTAACTTGACTACAGTAACTTGGTTATGATTTTGTGGAACTAACGCATGCTTAATTTCAAAAACACAGTGCTTAATTTCTAAGAATGAAGACATTCTTGATCATGATTTTGATTAACATAAGTTATGGATCCAATTAGTGTTCAGAAATCAAAATTCTTTTTGGATTCCACTCTATAAAGTGCTTAGGCCTTGATGATTTTTACAACATTAATATCAATTCCTTTTATCTTCTTTCATTTGGGGTAGATTCTTAGGTGATAACATTCTCATTGCTAAAGATAGAGATTATCATATATTTATTAATCACCCTAATATGCATTATCCAAAAACTTTTTCAGTACTTATAGAAATGATCCATCTTTTATGTTATGACAATTTTTTTTTCTACTTGTGTTGTGACAATAAATAAAATTTAAATGTAAGCTATATGAGAGGATTTGAAAGAAATGCTCTACTTGCTATGGTAGCTTATGTAGGTTATTTGGATTGCTTGAGACATATATATCAATATATGTGTCAAGCTAATAGACAACTAGCTCATCCAAAAAGAGGTCATAGAGAAATTGTACGTCAAGAATTACTAACAGCAATAGAGACACATTATAATGCACGTAGCATTTTACACATGAGTTATGATGCATTTATTCGCTTATGTTCAATTTTCGTGGGAGGGACTATTAAGAGATAACCAATATAGTTTGGTTAAGGAACAAGTTGGAACATTTTTACATATTTTAAGTGGTAGAGCTAGCACTCGTTCATAAAGTTTCTTTTTCCGATGATCTACTGAAACAATTAGTCGTCACTTCCACTAAGTACTCAGAGCAATAATTACCCTCGAGGATCAATTTTTGGTTCAACCAAATGGTTTAGTTGTCCCTCCCGAAATA
>JANZXR010000006.1:31025001-31038291 GCA_027575705.1 Erythroxylum echinodendron
TACAATACTGTACAAACATGCATAAGTCGCCTTATCGCATATACAAGGCGACTTGTCAGTATCGTAAAGGCATAAGGTGCCTTACACAATGAACAAGGCGACTTACCCTTACAAAAATGTCCTCATGAAAATAGCGAGGCGGTAACCTTGGGATGCGTATCCATGTGGTTACTGCATCAATATGGTTGGATTTGGTATCAAATTCCATGTGCCAATGATGAACTGTTATGTAATGACCATGTATTACCCATGGGCCTTCTAGAAGCACCTTTGTGAAAATCATCCTTGCAGGCTAATTTAACCAGGTAGAAACCATCTCATCTCTATGCTCTGTTGTGCAGAGGAAGGTAGAGCTGGTTATGGCAGCACTACTTCTTTAAAGGAGCGACCCTCCTACACATACTTAATCTCTCCTTCTTCTAGTTGCTTCATTGGAGGAGCAGATTGCATAACACTTGTAACAGACTTAGCTACCTCATCCACATTCATATCTGTAGCTTCGTTGATTGACAACTTTTCAATTTTCTCCATAGGGTTCTTGTCTTTAACTTTTAAAGTAGCTGGATTCATATCATCCATGATAGGATGCCTTGGATCTCCATCAATCTCCATATTTGGAGTTTATGTGTAACAGTAGTTTTGCTTTTAATTTGCTTTTGAGGAATAGTAGTAGAGAGAAGGCAGAGAATGTTTCATTGCTTTTTCCACTTCTTTTAATGAAGGATAAAAGAGTTGGCCAATAATGGTCATTACTATGACTTGCATCTAAAGAAAGAATACTCTAATGTCTGCTAAAGAAAGGAGGAAAAAGAGGACTTTGAAAAGCTGAAAAATGCGGCTGGAAGATGGGATGCTTTGCTCCTTCACATCTTAGTTCTATTTATAGCTATTGAAACCCACGTGAAAATCTTATGGATGTGATTCTTTAAATATCACACATTATAACTTCACTATTTTTCACCCTTATCTGGTCAAGATAAGGTTTTTAAACACTTTTAACATGCTTTTCTCTTACAAATTCAAAGTCTATTGAGCTGAACGAATCCCAATAAATAAAATAAAATATTTTATTACTCCAAATTTCCTTGATTGACCTTTATTTATCATTGAGATATCTCCTTCATTTAAATTTTCAAATTTGAATTAAAGCCCAAACTTTTTACCATTCAAATAAAATCTTCAAACCTTACCTTGCAAAAAATAAACAAAATGCCAATATTTTAAAAACTGGTTCGCAAGTTAAACCAACAAGATAAGAGATTTAAAGTTTAAAAGGTGTATTAGATCATTACAAAAGTGGTTAAAGATTGATTAAATTAAAAATTTTAAAATATGATTAAAAGACATTGTCCTTATTTATCAAAGAACTTCAAGTTTAATCGAAAAAAGAGACGGTTAAATGAAAATTAATTGATTTTTTTATTTTATAAAAACTTATTAATTTACAAAAATTGTCCAATTAATTAATAAACTGATCAACTTTTAATAATAGGAATTATTAAAGTAAATTGAACTGGAAAGTTGAAAACCGAGCAGAAAAGTTGAAAGGTTCAAATTTTAAATGGTTGAACCTGCTAAACCAATTCAATTTTTTAATCATTGCAAACTACTAAGTTTTCAATATATTAAGCTAACATTATGAAAGATTTAAAATGTTAAAATAAGACAAAAATTACGACTGATCAAAGTAATTATTCAAATCCACTTTTAGAAGAAAATTTAAAATCATAATCAAGGGCAGAGGAAAAGGAATTCAGGAAAAAGGTGAAAAGAAATATATTATCCTTGAGAATTATTCAATATGACGAGAGTAAGTCAATTTATCTAAGAATTTTTAGGATGAAAAAGGAAAAAGAGTCGTAGTTGTTTTGAGAAAAGAAATCCAAGGATCTAACATAATCATTGAGATTTAAACGATTTAGAGAGATTTTGATAATATAAAAAATGAAGAAGCTTGATAGGGTTTAGATTTTTTCTTAAGAGGCTTCAAGATTGTAAGTAAAGTAAGAAGTTACAGACACATCGTTAGAGAAAAGAGAAAAGTTCTGGACTATGCAACATAGATATGACTATATAATTACAATCGATGAATAGTCAAAGGACTTATTCCAGTTTCTATGAATGCGTTGATAGGATCACTGGAAGCACATAAGCATAGGATTCTCAAGTTTGAAAAGCTATCTTTAGACTTGTTTTTCATAAGTCAAACCAAGTCATCTCTTTATTTGAAAATAGAGAATAATTAAGCCTTTCTTATGACATGTTTATAAATAGATGATTTGATATTTAGTAGCTTAAATTTAAAGGTGTTTTATGAATTTAAACATACCATCATGCAAAATTTTGAGATCAATAATATTTAGGTATATGGAATATTCTTTTAGTCACTACAACAAACAGATGAATTTACGATGTTTTATTTTGCGACGAAATGAAAATCATCGCCAAAAGTTAACATATTGTGATGATTCAAAGAATTCATCTTTAAAACTAACCATTTAGTGACTAAAATTAAAAGCATCGCAAAAGGGAAAATCTTTAGCGACGCATAGCAGAAATCGTCGCCAATTGCTAAATATTTAGTGACGATTAAGAGAAATCATACTAAATGATGCATAATGGGTGACGATGTCAGATATTCGTTGCTAAATAATCTTATGGCGACACTTTTGAAAAACGTCACCAAAGAGTTTATATTTGGTGACGATACTCCGAAGCGTGACCAAAAGGTCAATATATTGTGACGAACGTTTTATTTGGTTGCACAAGGTTTAGCATTCAGCGACGATTTCTAGAAATCGTCACTAAATGTATTATCATAGTTAAGATATATTTTATTGGAGATTTGTTTTGAATGTTTACAATGTATTATTAGAAAAAAACTCACAACTTAATTTTAAGCGTTAAACAGTAGTATTAATTAATTATTAGTATTTACTAACATTGCAAAAATTAGTTATAAAAATTTTAAATAATTTTATCAATATAATAATATGATATATGGAGTAGTACAAACTTTGAATTAGAAGTTACCCAATTCATACAGTCATAGAACTAGAACAATAACAGTACACATTCAATAGTATGCAACTTGACCCCTAAGTGGTAGATATGTTATTTGAAAAATTATTACAGATACAACAATAAATCAACTTTAAAGCTGAGTTCATTTGATTGACTCGCTAAATGACAATGATATAATTATTTATTTGGATTCCAAGTAACATGAGAGTCGGCAAAGGTAAATAAGTCCTTGATGTCTAGATTCCCGAGAACGGTCATTGCACGTTCAAACACACCAATTGGAGCAGTGATAGTTGTTCCCTCAAATGTAGGGTTTTTCACACTTTCTTGCAACTGCTTTTCCACCATAGCTAAACTTGTAGAGGATACAGTGAATCAGTCGCTAGATTTAGTACCTAAAACACAATCAGTATAGAACTTAGATATTGTCATATTAGTAAACTATTAAATGAACTGAAATTGGAGTAACATACATATGTGAATGAGCAGAGAAAGTATGTGGAATTGACGAATTTTCCAAAACAACCGATTTTCCTAATACTAAACACCTTGAATCAGAAGATCAACCATGAAAGGCAAATGATGATTAGTGTATAAAGTGGAGATTTTTCTACATTGTTGGTTTTTTTAGTAGGGACAATTTTGCCACATTCCTCCCAACGGAATGAATTAGGGTCATTCGGAACTAGTCTCTGTGTCGACATTCCTTGATTAATAATGTTAAGAGGTATATTCTGAAAAAGTTGATTTAGAATAAAATGATGATATGTTTAACTCCAATTTTGATGATAAGTGAAACTAGTCCATTTTAGCACTTATACATCTTCAATGTGCGTAGTGATATGAAAGCTTCCCTTATTAAAATTTCAAAAATCTATTGTGTAATTTGTATAATATGTAAAATTTAGAATTTAAAGTAAAATAGACATGACTATGTTCTTGATGTACAGAAATATAGTATTATCTATATGTCTCTATATTACTATTAATGGAAATGAATGAAAGTAAAATACTCTTGAAGCAATTTCATGAATACAGAAACAAAGCTTTGATGAGACTAAGCATTAAAAGTCGGTGGGAAGACAAATATAAAGAAATAACAAAGATAGACAGTAAATCATCTTCAAAACACAACCATAAACACAACTCAAGAGTCAAATGCATAATTAAGAACTCATAATAAACACCTAAATGTTTTTAGTGAATAATCACAATAGAACAAAAGAACAAATGAATAATCACAATAACTCACAATAAAACAAAAGAATAATACCGATTCAGTGAATAATCGTTCTTCAACGGTGATGAGCACAACACAAAACCCAAATAAGTTATCTACGAGAGGATTTTGGATTGGTGTTGACAGCTTGAACGAGAATGGAGTAGGGTTTTATGTTTTTGTATTTGAAAACCTAATACAAAACGACGTCGTTTTTCTAGTTTAGATAAATGATGTCATTTATTGTTTGCTGTAGTTGTTCGGAAGTAATATTAATGAATTTGTGATTATCTATTATATTTAGTCGACAAACATCAGATGTAGAGACTAATACATGGTTCGTCGCTAAAGCCTATCGGTTCATAAATAATTTATAATAAATTTATTTTCCTATTCCAAATAAAACATAATTTGAATTAAAATTTAAATTATTCAATTGAAAACTATTTGCATATTAATTTGTTAACCGTTTAAATAAATTAATATTGGCTTACAATTTTCAAAAGGTATACATTTTCATTATTATAATTTCAAAAATGGAATTTGAAAAAATTAAACATTTTATTTTTGTAATTTAGAAAAATAAATAATAATAATTTTACAAGACATTGTAATATAATTATAAAACTATGTCTAACAAATTATATTTAAAGATCACTCATTCCCAAAAAAAAGTAAATGAAGAACAATTGTGTATATAAGTGAGAAGATTAAATTTTCATTTTGTTATTGGTAATAGGAAAAACTCATATATATATATATATATATATATATATATGAAGAAAATTAAGAATATAAGGTAAATGGTTGGGTTTTTGCGACGTTTTATATAATTGGTAGCAAAATTTGAGTGTTAGGCGACGAAATTTGTGACCGTCGGAAAAGGTTAAGGTTGAGTTATGGCAACAATTTATCAGTTTGGTAGCAAAAGTATAACATTTTGCGATGAAATATAGGTGTGTCACGAAATGTATGGGAATGTATTGGCGACAATTATCAAATAAAGTCGATAAATGTTGGGCATTTTATGACGAATCGTGGTTTCGTCGTCAAATGTGGCAATGGTAAAAATATTTTAGGTAGGACGTTGTCATTTGTTTTAGCACAAACAACATTGTCCCACCTAACCAAAAATTTAACCTGAAGCCCCTCCCCATAGCCCGACTCTACATTTTCTTCCTCCTCTCTTTTGTTGATTTTCTGCTATTTTCGTCCCTGCATACGTGCAACTTTCTTTTCTTATCTTCAATTGTCATCTAGTCTCCCTGTAGTTGAATTGAACCTGGTAAGTGTTTCTTTGATTTGTTGTGGGTTTATGTTTTGTGACATGTTTGTTAGTAGCAAACGTAGGATAAGTTATGGGTTTGTTTGAATGGATTGAGATTGATAATTGTCAGGTGGGTGTTTTAATGTGTTCATTATGGTGAAGAAAGGGAACAAACATAATGAATGGTTGAAGTTTCGTGGGTGTTATGTTATGGTTATAAGGTGTTCGATGAAAGTCCTATAGGTGGTTATAATTGCTCTGTTTTGATCCAACTTGTTTTATATGATTTGAAATGGTGTTGAAAGACCAGCAGCTCCTACTTCCCATCTCCAACCTTCTTCTATCTTTGTATATATACACAATTCCTTATTATTCTCTATCATCACTTGGAGTTCTCTATTGTTGGCAGTGTTTTCCAGAAGAAAATTTTGAAGAAGTTTCTGTAATCACTTTCTTTCTACAGGCATGATTTCGATGCTTCCTTCTCCTGTCTGTGTTTTCTGTTTTTCAATTTGTTCTCAACATGCAGGAGGAATGTTTATGGTGTGAGGAGTTTCTTTGTACACATGTTGGACATTTTGATGCTCCATTGTGAATAATACGGGGCACTATGCAACTACTACATACCAAAGTCCATATTGATTAAATGTAGTAGCTTGGATAGGAATTTTTTGTCATAGATTAATTTCTAAGTATATAAGAAATATTGGCAAGAATTTGGAAATTGGCATTGGCGCATGCATTACTAGCTTAATAAGTGTATTTAATGTTTTTATTAGCATTGATGCATGAATTAATGAGATAGATAATGTATTGGTGTTGAATATTTTTATAGTCCCTTTAGAACAAGCATTGGTAGTGTTACTTCATTTATTGATGAATTGACAAAGATTATGATATATGAATTCAATCAGAGTGTTAAGAAGAACATATCTTGAGCATTGATGCATTGTAGTATGATGTTTATCATGAGTGATACTATAAATCAAATGGAATTATACCTAACATAATAAAATATTGAAGTGGATTATAAGTACATATCTTAGGGAAGGTGATGGTGTATTTAAAGCTTGAATATGAAAAAGTTTTATGGTCAACATGATGATGATGAATTGATCACATTAGTACTTTTATCCCGTCAATTCTTAGAACCGTTATCTTTTTATCTAACTAATGCTCAACTAAATTCATACGCTTTATGAAACAACATAATTACTTCGTATTTATTCTTATATGTTTTTACTCACTAACAATTTAATATAAACATAATTGCAAACATCATTAAGCTAAAAATATAGTTTTCTATATACATAAACATACCTAACAAATAACTATAGTATAATATCAAAGTTGATAAAGTTTATATGCTTGAACTTTTACTCATGGACCAATAACTAAAGTGGTAGTTGGCTTATAAGGAAAAATCTTGGTAGGAGACCTATTAATGATCAATGCCTTTCTAATTTTGTAAAAACAAGGTCATCTTCAACAATTATAAGTTTTATGGTCACTCACTAATTTAAATGCTTTATATTGTAAAGAAATAGATGAGAAAGGCTCCACTTTGATTTAATAATTTTTTAATAGGAATAGAGGACTATAAGTAGGTAGTGAATAATGGTCTGTCTTCTTTTTACTAAGTTCCTAGGCTTATTTTTGTTTAAGGAAACTTCAGATCATTTAAGAAAAGCTAAAGAAAATGAAGAAAGCCTTTGAACAAAACCTTAGAAAGCTTCATTGATAAGCTTAAAATCCTATATAGATAAAAACATTTTTTTATGTATGTTTTATTTTCATTTTCATTTCCACTAATCCTTTGCTTTACCATTATTTTGACAAGGATTCTACGTATTTAAGTTGACAATAGGGGTCGACAAAGATAAAGTTTAGAAACTTACATTACCTTTAAATTTAAGATTAAGTTTAGAAACTTTAATATTCACAGTTAAGATATTAAGAACCTTAGAAACCTTCATTGATAAGCTTAAAATACTATATAGATTAAAAAAATCAAATATATTAAAAAACACTACCACCATATCAAAACAATACTAGTCTTATGTACAAAAAGTATCACTATCCACATTAATTGGGTAATATAAAAGAGACAACTTTTGCTTTATATAAATGCCCAATGTGGGTCGACATTAAAATTCTTTAACCTTCTTTCTTTCATGTCTTAATTATTGGCATATCCTTTCCTCTAAGTCCCATCTCTCACAGAACCTAAATCTTATTTTATTAGCTAACCATCAAACCTAAACTCTCAAAGATAAGTTTTTAAAGTGGCAACTACGTACCACCCTGAATTTTCCTTCTGTGCACAATTAAGATATTTGTAAATTATGTCATTATAATCTTTATACATATTAAATATGATTTTAGGCCATTTAACCTTTAATTCATAGTTTTCAATTTATTTATAATAGATTTTGTTGTTCACCAAAATCCTTTGCCTATTTTGCAGATTCCATGTTCTTCTTTTTTCTTGGAGCCAAAAACCACATAATTTGTGTGGCATCCTCATGTACATTTTTCACTGCCCACCACATTTAGTCCAAAACCAAGAAAATTGTTTTGGTTTTAATCCCTTTCTTCTTTGTATCTTTGTAAATTTGTATCAGAGTGTCCTATTCTATTCCAACAACATAAACAACTCAAGTCAACTGTATACAACTATACATCTTCAGATATGTGAATTAATAGTAACCTTTATTATTTTATATATCGGTTGTAAATTCATTTTGTTGTATATTATTTACTTAATTGGTGCATATGAACTGATACAACGTTGTTGACTGTATATAATATTAAACATCGAGCTTTTAACATAATATAAAATAAAAAATGCATGTTATAACTCTGTTATCTTCTTATATTGTATAGCTAAATGGTTAAGAGTTGAATGTCTCATTAAAAATAGTCAACTGAATACGTAAAAGGAGTTAAGAGTTTCATGTAATTTATAAAAGATCAAATGGGTGATAAATGTAGTATTCATTGCCCATACATTGATTGCTTAAATGTGGACTTCTAAAGTCAAGATGCGGTTTATAATCACTTGCTTATCCAAGGCATAGACAAATTATATACTCCATGGCTTTATCATGGTGAACGTAAGGAAACAAGTTGTAGGAGAAGTGTCGTATGATGACAGTTACAATAATGATGTTGATGATTGTGATGTGAATAATGATGGTGATGATGGGATTGATGAGATGTTAGAAAATTGTCAGAATTATATGGAGACTATAAATGAAACAAGAATGCCTAACATAATTGGTAGTACGACAGAAGATAACTTTGGGAAGTTATTGAAAGTTGCTTAAGAACAATTATATCTAGAGTGCTCTAATTTTTCTCAACTATCATTTGTTGTGAAGTTGCTGCATTTGAAGGTTTATAATAAATGGCATAATAAGTCGTTTAACATATTAATTGACTTAATAAATGATGCATTACCTATCAGACATAAGTTACCAAAATCTTACTATGATGCGAAGAAACTATTAAGGGACTTTTGATAGGGATATATTTCAATTCATCCTTGTAAGTATGACTGTGTTCTTTATTGGAAGGAAAGTAAAGAACTTCAGGAGTGTCCTATTTGTAGTACATTAAGGTGACGGGTGGATGATAGGAGAGGAAAAAAGATACAGATGAAAATCCTTCGATACTTTATTATTAAACCACGATTACAAAGGCTGTTTATGTAAACAAAAACAGCCATAGATATGAGGTGGTATAAAGAGAAATGCATTGATGATAACATTATGCATCATCTAGCAGACTTAATGGCATGGCAAGAGCTTGATAGAAAGTTCCCATGGTTTGGACAGGATTATCGTAATGTTCGACTTGGATTGGCCTCAGATGAATTTAATCCTTTTGGTAATATGAGTAATTCATATAGCATGTGGCCGATGATTCTAGTCCCATATAATTTACCTCTATAGAAGTGTATGAAGGAGCCTTTTATGTTGATGTCTTTGCTTATTCCAGGACCTACTACTCCTGGTAAGGACATCGATATTTACTTGCAACCATTAATTGATGACTTAAACGATCTATGGGAATATGGATTAAAAACTTTTGATGTTAATGAAGGTAACACATTTACCATGCGTACTGCTATATTATAGACTATAAATGATTTCCCAGCTTATGAGAATTTGTCGGAGTGGAGCATTAAAGGGTATATGGCTTGTCCTATATGTAATCATCAAACATATTCAAAAAGGATATGAAGTAAAATATGTTATACGGGTCATTGTCGTTATTTCGAACATGGGCATAGATGGCAAAGAAGTAAACAGTTTAATGGCACAGTTGAGTTAGGTGAAGCTCTAATGTAGTTTTCGGGTGAAGATACTGTTTACCAACTGTCACATTTGGGTAACATTACACCTGGAAAATGCCCAAGTAATAAAGATCGTAAGAGAAATGATATTGAATTGAATTGGACAAAGAAAGCATATTTTTCAGCTAGCCATATTAGAAGGAATTACTATTGAAGCTCAATCTTGATGTCAAGCATGTTGAGAAAAACATTTATGAGTACTATTAAGGCTAAACTAGACTTGGAAGACATGAATAGTAGGAAAGATTTGCATTTGAAAAGAAGAGATAGTGGTCCGTACTTTATTTCCCCTACTTGTTACAACATGTCAAAAAGTGAGAAAAAATCATTTTGTCAGTTCCTCCAATCAGTCAAATTTCTTGATAGGTATGCATCTAATATAAGTTGTTGTGTGAATGTTAAAGATGGAAAAGTGTCAGGGTTAAAAAGTCATGATTTTCATGTACTTTTGCAATGACTACTTTCTATTGGAATACGTAGGTGTTTGTCGAAGGGTGTGTCCGTTACTTTGGGTCAAATAGGAGAGTTTTTTAAGCAATTATGTTGCAAGACACTTAAAGTTGAAAAGCTTGATAAATTGGAGAAAGACATAGCATTGATTCCCTTTCACATCCAACACCCCCCCCCCCCACCCCCCAAAATCATTTTTTGATGTTATGACTCACTTACCATATGAAGCAAAACTTTGTGGACCGGTTCAATTTCGATGGATGATTTCGATTGAAAGGTAATTCATATGAAATTCAACAAGTTTTTCCTATGTTATTTGATTGTAACAATTCCTAAGTTTATAACTGTTTATGTTCAGGTTTTTATGCTCTCTTAAGCATTATGTATGTAATAGAGCTCGACCAGAGAGGTCTATTGTAGAAGCCTATATAGCAAATAAATGCTTGACTTTTTGTTCAATGTATTAATTGATGTGGAGACAAGATTTAATAAACCAGAACATAACTTTGATTTTAATGAAGATGGTAGGTTGTCTATTTTCTCCCAAAAAGTTAGGTCACTTGGTGCGTGTAAATATGTTGAGTTAACTAAAGACAAATTTGAAATTTTCCATTGGTATATTTTGAATAATTGCGAGAACGTCGATGCATACATGGAGTATGTATATTCCTTTTCATTCAAACAACCACATTATAGTTTTCTTTATTAACTCTGAGATGTTACTGTGTTTTTTTTCAATAAAGAGCACAAAGACACAATTCGCGGCAAAAAGATCATTAATGTTGAAGAAAGATATAGGCAGAAGTTTGTATCATAGTTTAGAAATTGATTAAGTTTCATATTAATTACATATTATGAAAATATGAGAATATGTCTCATCCTCATATTTATTTTTAATTTGTTGTACAGATGATACGGTTACATAACTGTAACGTGTAAGAAGCGACAACAACATTATATAGTTTGGCACATGGGCCTCATATTTATGGGAAGAAATACACAAATTGCATTGTTAATGGGGTGAGATATCACATACAAAATCGAGATAGTCGAGTTAGAAGTCAAAATAGTCATTAAAGGATGCCATGACGATGAAATCATTGACTTCTACGGTGTCATATATGAAATTATAGAGGTGCACTACATCAAGGATAAGAAGTTTGTTCTACTTAAATGCAAATGGTTTTATCTAACTGACATTAGAGTGAACGGTCATATTACTAGGATAAATATTTGTAAGACATGATATAATAATGATCCTTTTATCCTTGCAAGTCAAGCCAAACAAGTTTTCTACGTCAACGATATTATATTGGGTAGCAATTAGAAGGTTGTTCAAAAGTTTCAACAAAAGAATGTCTTTGATTTTTATGAAAGGGATATTGGATAATTGGATGAGGATGCTGATGAAGTATATCAAGATATTGGATTGGAGATCAATAACAAAGGCATTACAGTAGAAGATGCAGATATATCAACATTCCATAGGAGAGATGTCGAACC
This sequence comes from Erythroxylum echinodendron, assembly GCA_027575705.1. NCBI lineage: Eukaryota > Viridiplantae > Streptophyta > Magnoliopsida > Malpighiales > Erythroxylaceae > Erythroxylum > Erythroxylum echinodendron. The sequence goes on from JANZXR010000006.1 coordinate 31,036,825, forward strand.
CAACATAGTTCAACTGGATAAAGTCCAAGCCCATTTTATCTTACAAACAGATGAACACTATACTCAGGATGAGTTCAATAATAGTGACGATACTTTGCTCAAATATATTAGTGATGAAGAATCAAACGATAATGTACTTAACGATGATGATTTTCTTCATCTTGATCATGATGATTGAATGTAAATAAATTGTTTGTATTGTTTCAAATGTTAACAAGATAATTGCCTTATGTTGTTGATGTTTTATTTATGTTAATTTACGATGGCTACAAGCATATTTTTAATGTTTCACTTATGTTTTTGTAGATGTTGATGGTTTTCAAAATATTGATCATGGTGATTGAATGTAAATAAATTGTTTGTGTTGTTTGAAATGTTAAGAAGATAATTGCCTTATGTTGTTGATGTTTTACTTATGTTAATTTGTCATGACTACAAGCATATTTTTTATGTGTCATTTAATGATGAAAATTTTCAAAACCATGATTATGATGATTGCATTTAAATGAATTGTTTATGTTGTTTGAAATGTCTCCAAGTTCTAATTGCCTTATGTTGTTGATGTTTTAGTTATGTTAATTTACCATGACTACAAGTATATTTTTAATGTTTCAAAAAATGTTAATTTTATTTTTCAATTACAATTATACGTTATGTTCATAATTCGTTTTACACAGGTTCATGATAATGGCACATGGTAGAAATAAGGGAAAGAGGGTGTTAACGGCAAATCAAATTTCTCCCATAGAACAACTAGAAGAAAGTCAGCAACAACCTTTACCAACATCGTCTGATAGTCATGAGGGATCTTCAGGTCTGTTATTGTTAACCGAACATATTTACATTTATGTTGAAATTTCTCATTACATATTTAATGTGTTTTTCTCATTATGTTTGTTTTTCAGGTTCCAATACTGGTATCAGAAAATAGGGTATAGGTAAGATAAAAGGTGTTGAGTTCCAATAGATGAATGTTGCAATGAATACCAAGTTTCCAGTGACGAGTGGCCCTACAAAACAACACCCAGTGGATAAGATCCAAGCTGTAAAATTAGCCAGGGAGTTGGATGTCGTTGTGAGGAATGAGTTGCCTTGCCTTTAGCATGTCAGGCAGTTGAAGGAAGACAACTTGCTCCAAAATGCTTTGGATAAAGTTTCGGTAATATTTCAATTCATTTCATTATATGTATTATGATTTTACCTAACAAAAATAATAACTTTACTTATACATGTTTTTCACAGATGAAGCTCAATATTGTTGATATTGACACACCTGAGGTTGCAAGCAGTGTTAGTTAATTGTTGAAACAAAGGGTGAAGGATCATCGATATCGACTTCATAACTATTAACATTCTTTCCCTTCAGATGAAGAAGCAAGGACACATGTTTTGGAATGGGTGACTCCAAAAAATTGGAGTGAAATGTGTGATTTTTGGGCTTTAGCGAAGGTTCAGGTTTGTTTTTTC
>JANZXR010000006.1:31038391-31068362 GCA_027575705.1 Erythroxylum echinodendron
ATGACATTTGCAATAATGTCCTTGGTACACGATCGGGCTATATCAAAGGTCTTAGGTATGGCCCTAAGCCTGTTGATGCCTCTTCATCACAACTAGCATATGTCACGACGCTTTAAGAGGAGAACCAGGCACTGAAGACTAAGTTACATTGTACGAAAGACAAGTTAAATAGTAATGTAAAAGAAGTGAATAAGCTTAAAAAGATGGTCAAACAATTACTAGGCTCAGCATATGTCAGTACCAGTGACGACAATGTGGAGTCTTAGGGTGTGCTCGTTTAGTGAGTATGAAAAAAGGAGAATGGGTATGGAATGAAAGATTGAGTTTGGTAAGGGACTATCATTATAGAGTCATTATTTTGATTACCCATTTTTGGATAATACCCCATTCCTCTCCTAATCTAGAGGAATGAGTATCATTGTTATGTAAGGGTATCCTTGTTACAATTACTTAAAATATTACTAATTAAAATATAATTATTAATTAACTAAAATATTGTAATTAATTAATTAATTACAATATAATAAATTAAAATATTATTAATAATTAATTAACTACAATATCATTAATTAAAATATTGTAATTAATTAATCAGTTAAAATATAATAATTAAGTAATTAACTAAAATATAATTAATTAATTAGCTACAATATAATTAATCAAAGTTAATTACAATATTTTAATTAATCAATATATTGTAATTAATTAATTAATTACAATATAATTAATTAATTTATAATTAATTAATTAATTAATTAAAATATAATAAATTTTTATTTCTTAATATTTTTCAAACTGACCACTGTCAATGGTAGTGGTAATTATTTCTTCCTCTTAACCAACTCACAAATTAGTAGCTAAAAGTATTTTGCTACAAAAATAAAATCGTTACAAAAAACTATTACCTACCCAAATTAAAATCGTCACAAAATGTTTTTACTTACGTTTGCAGGTACGTCTCTAAAAACATTTCCCTACAACAAAAGATTAGTAGCTAAAACTATTCTGCTACTAAAATGAAATCGTCACTAAAAATAATTACCTACGAATACAGTTTAGTAGGAAAGAACTTTTAGCTACGAAACATAAATGTTGCAAAAACTGTATACGATGTTCTTTATTCTCGTCGGTTATACTTTTTATCGACGAATTATTTGTGTCGAAGTTGTGCAGATCCAAAAGTTCTTAGAAGCCTAGTTGGATCATTGATCTATCGTACTAATATTAGGTTTGAAATCTTATAAGCCGTGAGTTATGTCTCCAAATTCATGAATAATCCAAGCAAATTTTATTTAAAGTTTGCAAAATGAATATTCTGTTTCTTGAAAGGAACAAGAAGCTTGAGATCAAATATAGAAGAGAACAAGATAATAAGTTAGTAGGCTACACTGTAGTGATTAGGCTGGATCATTTAGATGATTGAATAATAACATCAGACTACTTGTTTTCCCTTGATAATATCGTAGTGTTTTTTAAAAAGTAGAACTATGTTTCAATTTCTTTAGCAAAGGATAAAATATACAACAACCACTGGTGCAACTAATAAAATTGTGTGATTGAGAAGAATCTTTCAAATTTAAAGTCGAAATAAGAAGGTCATACCGTAATTTGCAACGACAATATGTTTTCGATTATAATGGCGGCAAACTTTATTGTTCATGGTATGACTAAATACAATAAGTTGCAATATTATTTTATTCACAACTTGGTAAATAAAAACGAAGTTTTGATTGAACATATAAGCACTTCAAACTAGGCAATTAATTCTCTCATAAAAGTTGCAAGTAAAAACAAACTTGACAAATTTAAAAACCATCTGAAATATTAAAAAAAGAAGAAGAGAGGAATTAGTAATTTTCTAAGAAACATTTTTTAAAATTTTTTTACGTCTATCAGCTTCCTTATTACAGTGAAATTAAAAATTTGTGAGCAACCCCAAAACCTTCACGAAATTCTTCATAATACAATGACATATAATTGATTTTGACAATTATTGTAACCATTATTAGGAATGACAAAAAGGTCCTAGTTCAGCCTAATCTAGCTCAACCTGACTCAAAATTAATAAGTTCGATCTGTGTTAATCGAATTTTAGGTTAGACTTAACTCTTTTTCATTTCATATTTTGAAATAGGGTTGAGCCTTTTTGAATTTTAGGATAGACTCAAATTCAAACTCATGTCTTTTCTTAGACTTTAGATTGAACTTGGTTTCAACTTTCATGGTTTGTGTTCAGTTTGAAACTTGAACTTCTTTCATATAAAAATGATATTATTTTATATTTTAATAAATATTTACATTTGAATACGTGAAACTTGATTCGGTTCAAGTTCGAATCTCGATCGATTTTCAATTGAATTATCCAAAACTTTATTAAACTCAGGCTCAATCGTAACTTAATTGTTATTGATCCAGATGAACCAATTTAGAAATATTATTCACAATGGTTGTTTATATAGTATGAGAGTTTCTACTTATAATTATTTAGAAATTATACATTATTGATTATAAGATAATAATATAAGTAGTAAAAGATGCATCTTTGTAAGATGATAGAAAGCTATGTTCCTCCAACGCACTCCATTATTATTTCTTTAGTGTAATCTTCTTTATTTATTTTTTCTAGTAATCCTATATTCAAAAGAGGGGAGATATATTACGTTTTTTAAAAACTTTTGTGACCTTTAAGTTAGATACTGAATTAGAGATAAAGTGATTGGATAGTGGACCTTTATAATTTTTATTCTAGATATTGCAAATTAAACAAGATGAACTATCTTTATCAGAAAAATACACTTAAACTGTTAGTGGCCAAGAATTCAGGGCAAGAAATAAAGAGAGTATTTGTTCATCAATACACGGAATTCCTACACGGATAGTAGATAAATTCACTCTAGAATGCGGCCAAATCTATTACGCCCTTTAGTGAAAAGCGGTCTACCATATTAAGTACAAGCTCATTGGCAATTTGGCATTATATGGTTTATGTATTCGTGTATATGTATGCAAGCTCGAGTATATACTAGCTTCAAGGCGTAGAAAGCTTATAAAATGGACTTTGCATGTTCAGCTATCCACCTCATTTTCAAACTCCAGGAACATATCTAGCTGTCAACAGCCAGGCTGATGAAACTGGAAAACTCAGAACTTCACTATCTAACAGCTAAAGAGATAAGCTCATCTACCTGGCAACAAATTCTATATTCTTTACGTATAGTCGAATAAAGGTTAAAATTTCGAAACTCAGAAGCCTATAGGTCTTGATCGAGTAAGAAGCATTCTTAGTTAATTACTTATACCCTTTTAACATGCCCCCTGTCTTATGTTGATCTGTAGTAAAAGCACAAGCGAGTTCGCATCAGTTCAAGGTTGCTGTCTGATCATCCTAAATTCAAGGCCATTGGAAATGGAGCAACTGAGTGAAACTTAGAGCTCATATTCAAGGCAATGAACTGCCATTTTGAATCAGATATGAAGTAAGTTTTCTTAAGGAAGTGATGAGTTTATAATTTCAATGGTTCATGCTGTTGGTGGTTCTAGGATTTTGGCAAATGCTAAATGCTTGAACATATTGATGAGGAAAAACCCACATTTTCCTTCGTTGCTACATCCATATATTTTTGCCGTGTTATTATACTATTTGTTGACAAATCAAACTTCAATAAAGTCATCTTAGATGCTCACTGAAATCTCTTATCTCTATATATGTACTTGAAAGTTATGATAAGTCAGCCAAACATATGAGATTTGAGAAGGACTCCAAAAGGAATTATAATTGATCTTTCTTACAGATTGAAGAACAAGAAATTTGATACTTCGTACACACCTTAAAGCACATTTCAAAGAGAACAGTACACCTGAAGACTAATTCTGTAGTTTCCCTTTTCCCATAACACCAATATACAAACAGCTAACAATTTGTTTAATCAAATTCTATCGACGACTAGAATTAGGCGGAGAATACTCACAGACCACCTCAGTTTCCACTTCTCTTCTATGGAAATTCCTGTGACACCCACAAGCAGCACAGAGAAGAGAATCATTAGTTCCCTCCTCTCCGGTTGCCATGAATTCTCTGCAGCCATCCACCGCATAGCCTCCGATGTTCGCTGCGTGATTCTTCTGACACTCACCGTATCGCACGCTTCTCAGCACAGAAGATGAAGTTGTTGTTCTTCCAGACCCATCTCCTTTTTGTACGCGTTTCTTTATCATCTTAAAAACCCTACTTCTCGTATATGCGTTGGTGGGAAGCTTAGTTACTATTCAGTTTGGTTATCCAAATATAGAAATGGAAAACGCCAGCTTTTGAATTGGATTGAGCAAGAAGTAAAAGAAGGGTGTACCTTGCTATAACTCTTTTTGTGTATGTAACTATGTACTAGTGACTATAGCCCTAACCCTAGTTAGCATCCGTATTTATAAGATATCTTTAGTGCTATACGACTAGACGTAATATAGAAAAACGCCACTAGCAGCCGTTCTTTTTCTTGTTTATTTTACCTTATTATTATTTTTGTTTCTGGCAAAATTAATGAAATTTCCAAATCCTAATTTCAATCAACCCTTATCTTCATTGTGAATACGTTTTGAAAGAGCTTCCATTATTTTAGTGAAAAGTTAGACGAAAGTGTTGGCATATAGAATCAACTTCAACTTTATAAACACATTTTCCGAATTAAAGATCCAATTTTCGATCCAAAAAAAATCCAATAGGTATTATCTTAAATTAAATCTTCAAGTTTAATTAAAAATTACAAGTGTGGTAGAATTTTTTTTTAGAAAGGGAATTTTTTGGAAAGAAATGATTCAAATACTGAGGTTACCAATAGGTTACCAACTAATTAATTCCGTCGATTATAAAACCATATGTGGTTGGAATCTAGGTGAGTTTGGACAAGCAATGGAGATTATTCTTGTCCTTATTCAAGAGCTAATGCGTGCAAAACCCTTGATTGGAAAATTGGACATGATATTTCAACTGCCTCTGAAGACATTAGAGAGAAAGATGAAGATTTTTTATTGATTGGGGGTGGCCCTAAATGTGATCATCATCAAAGAAAACTTTCATTTGTGTATATAGTGAGTAATTGGCTTGTCTAATAAATTTAAGTGGGTCAGAAATGACTCTAAAAAGGCAAGTCTTCATGGCCCCTTCCGACTGTGGCAACAACCCTTGTCTAATACCTAAGATTCTATGCTTACTTATTTCATGAATTGAAGCATCGCCCACCGTTTGTGAATGAACTCAACTTCCCGTCGAGGACAAACATAACTTTCCAAAATCTAATCCACTCTCAGATGCTTTTCAACTTTTTAAGTATTAGGCTACGTGTCGCAATCCTGAACTAAGTTGCTTGTGATAGAAACAAAATACACAAATTATTGAAGACGGAACAAAGTAGTTTAACTATTAAGGGGAATTTAATCAAGTATACTTCTTCTCAACAAAAGAGAAAGTCAGTTTATACCTAAATTGTAATTTCAGCGGTTTTATTTGATGAATATCAGTAATTATTATTACAAATAATAAAAATATAAGATTATTTTTAATTATTATTTAAAAGAGATTAATAGTTTTTAGTTATTACTAATAACTAATAACTAATAACTATTTATTAATTCATCTCTTTTGTAAATTACAACTTAACATGCAAGAATATAATTCAATTTTTTTCACAGAATTTTGTTGAAAATATTTAATATGAAAATATGTAATATTTATATATATATATATATATATATATATATATATGATTATGTATTCTCTTTACATATCAGATTCATTTTTCCAAATTCTTTTATCTATTTTATACTTCTCAGTTTGTATTATATTTATATTTGACAATTGTTTGTTACAAGATATCTTTATAGGTAGTTAAATAATAATTAATCAAATTTAAAATTAAATAACGTTTTTATGCATTAATTTTTTTCTTAGCCAACGTGTTGGTTTCTTTTATTTTATAGAATTAGATTTTCTTTTGCATCTTTACTCTTTTTTTTTTTCTATTTTTGAAGCTTCTTTTTCGTGCATGCTAGGATATAGGACTTTCAAAATTTATAAACCTGGAGAAGCCATAGGAGTATATGTTTCTCTAAAAATATAAAGTAAAACAAGATATTGCAGATAATAAATATACAAATGGAAACTTGGTGCTAGATAGTAAAAAAAAAAGTAACAAGTTTGCCAACCTAAAAATTGCTTTAGAAAAGAAAGTCCCCCCCACCCCCACTTTTTAAATATATTTCTAGTAATTTAATTGACGGGGTCCTTCAATAGAAAAGTCTGAGAAGGCTCCACCATACCAAATTTAAATTTGCAAGAGGAAAAAGAAAGTGGCACGCTCTCTTTCTCAATCAAGTTACAGCATCAAAGTCATGTGCATAATGTTTCGAGCTGAGGAAAGAGACGAGGGACAGAGACAGGTGTGGTTCTCAATAATTAAGGAACATGAGCATTCACATACACCATTTACTTAAAAAATGTTATCAGAAACCTTGCTGTGAAGATATATTCTGATAGTATTTCCTTATACTTTTTCCCATATTGTACTGCAACTGAAAAAGTTGTTTTAAATATTAATAATAACTCGTTGAGTGGTAAACTTTTAATTTTTTATATAAGTGTTAAAAATTTTAAATATAATTTATAAATTCAAAACATTTATTTAAATAATTAAAAATACGAAGTGGTTATAAATATAACAAGAATTGATTATGATGATTTGATTTTTTATGATTCTCCTTTTTATTTTATATTATTGTTAACTACATAAATATTTTAAATTCATAAATATCATTTTAGAAAATTTTAAACTTAATTAAAAAGATTTAACACTAAAGTTATTATTTGCCCTTTTTAGTATAATAAATAAGCTTGCTTACTTATAACCTACAAGTGACCTTCGACTTAACCCTTTTAGGTGTACGACTTTATAGCACTTTAAGCTTCTTCTGTTGGAAGGAAAGTAAGATTATGCCAAGTTACTGTATACTGTGCGGGAATCACTAAGTGTAGAGCTACAACTTTACTTTGTTAACAATGACACTTGATTTATATACAGAAAGAAGCATCTTTGAAAATTGGAGATATTACAGAGAAGACACAGAATAAATAGTTTTGATGTGGCTATATATAATATGCTCTCTGGAGGAATTGTCTCAAAGACAACAGCAGTAGTTAATTTTTAAAGAGCAGCTATAGTGTTTTGGAATGTCAACTGAAGGCATTATATATTCCCACAACAGTTAACATTTCTTGTCAATATATGAATAGAAGTCCATACATGGATGGGAAACTCTTATAAAAGTGCTGTTGATGATTGAAATTGTCTTTTATTAATCATTATCCGTCAATAAATCTTAATTACTAATCTAGATTTTAAGATCATATTGAGATTCTACATTGACTGATGCAAAGCTAATCAATCCAAATTTGAATATCGTGTAACTTACGAATGTGATTGTGCGATTATAGGATCACGGTAAAACACCACCCCAACAAACGATTTACTTCAAATCGAGGCCAGGGTTGGGGTGGATGAATTATAAGAAACTAGAAATATGAAAAATGTTCTTGTTTTGCTTAAGTAGCCTAGTCATTAATGAGTTCAATTTAAGTTTCACTTATTTTTGTTATTTTGATAGAAAGTGGTTAGTTCTTAAATTAGGCAAAGTACAGCTTTTCATTTGACTTGTAACATAGCAAAATCTATTCTAATTTTTCCATCGGGTTTAGTAGCATTAGAGATATATATTAATTACCATTACAACATACAAGTCGAACCTTGATGTAGACCTCATATAACTGCACTTGGACTAAGATGTTGAAATAGACGGGGACTTTGAAAATATGGCTGTTATTATAACTCAGGAAAGGATTATGATGAGACCCGTTGCTCCTTACCCACCCTACCCACGCTAGTGAGTCCTACAGTATTCCAGCCTATCTAGGATCCTTTGGTTCCGCAACCATCTTCAGTGGCCAGTTATCAGAAAGTCCATTGTGGAAAAAAAAAACCCTAAAAAAAGTTGATTGATGTAACTTAGCTTGTCAATGCCTGTAGAATAGACTATGGTTCTTTCCACATGAGATAAAACATAACTTGTCAAAACCCCAACGCTTTCCTTCTCGTCGTCTGTCTGTCTATCTGCTCCATAAGGTCGCAAGCAGCATGATCAACGTGAAAGACGCTTTCATTTGCTCCATATGCTATCGAGTTTGGTATGTTGTCCATCAAAAAGATTAAAGTTGCAATACATACAACAATTTCCTTCTTGTAAGCAACTATTTCTGGAATTTGACCGTTCAGTTCACGATTGCATTTGATCAGTATCATTTACGTGATTGTTGTTATCATCTTGAGTCACTAGAATAATAACACTGGGACACTAAACCAAAACTTGGATTGTAGCTAGATCTATACAATAACATTTCTTTTGCCCTGCTATTTGGATTGAGTTAAAAGAAATAAAGTTGATAAAAAAAATGTCAATTGAGACTGATGAGTTAATAGGTCAGCTAGACATGTCGTTTCATTAGTCTCTATCCTTGCATCTACTAAAATTTTCTCTTTCATTTCTTGCCTGCCTTTATTTTCTCTTAAGAAATTAATATAAGGTCAAATAATGACTATTTTAGTCAATATTCACAAAAATCTCGAAGCCATAGATAGAGAGCACTACAACCTGGAGGGAGAGAGGAGAGAGAGGTAAGATATAACTTCAATAACAAGACCCGCAAGCAACCAATTATTTGGTGAGCCATTTGCCTCCAACAAAAAGAATATCACATCAGACATTTGCTGCAAAATTAGAAATGATCAAAAGTACCGGGGCCAACCATGATTGCTAAACCATTTTTATGTCAATAATGTGGAGGGCTCACACATTGGAAGTTGCTCATGCCTATATCATTTCATTTTGATTTTTCGATTCTGATTCATTCAAATTTGCTGAAATGAAAATTAGAAATTAAAAACTAGAAAAATTTATTTTCATCTAAAAATCGCATTAATCCTACATTCATTAGAATTTAATTTCTAAATACGGAGAATTTTTTGCTATTTTATCTAAGCTCAATGGTTATTATATTTTTATTCCTTAAAGGTAAATATGAGGCCTTTAATAATTTTCAGTAGATAGAAAAGTCCTTCTTCATGTCAAATAAATATATTTAGGAATATTTGTGAATTCTTTTATGATATTCCCTATAATTTATATTTGGTGTAATAATATATTTGATCTTACACTTTAATATAATTTATAATTATAAAAAATTGTGTTATTATTAATTTCATATAAGGGTTCAAAGAGTCACTACAAGAAATTGTATGTTTGGTGAAAATAAAATTTGTTACTAAAAGCAGTAATATTAGTCACTATTATTAATAGTGCCTAATCTGTAAAGTCGTTACCTCCCGTCACTAATAAAATAGTGACTAATTTAAGAAATGGTCACAATTATACAATACTTTTGTGATACAAATGCTGACACTAAAACTTGTAAAATATGTGACAAAACTATATGGTCACAATAACTTTACATATTTATGACAAGTTTATCGTCACAAATAATATAAAGTAGTGACGAATTAAGTCGTAACAGAACTTCATTATATTGTGACAATTGTGCCGATACTAAAACCTATGAAATGTGTGACAACACTATATGGTCACAACAACTTTACATATTTATGACAAGTTTGTCGATACAAATAATATAAATTAGTGACAAATAAAGTCGTAACAGTATTTTATTTTATTGTTACAATATTATCGCCACTAAAATAATTATAAATAGTGACAAAATATCTGTCACTAATAATTTTTTATCAATGTCCATTATTTCTTGGTTACTAATATTTTAATAAAAAAGTGTCAACATTGTTTCATCACAAAAATGAAAATTGGTTCTTAGAAAAAATATTGTCACTAATGTGTTTATTATTATCACAAATAAAACTATCAATTCATCAATGAAATTAGATTAGCTGTAAAACAAATTTGTATCAGTAGCTATATTGTATAACAGATTTCGTCACAAGTATGAAAATTATATGTTACAATAATATTGTCACTAAATAATTTATCACTATTGTGTTCGTGTTTATCAAAAATAATAATATTAAATTTAACAATTTATTTACTTAATCGATAAAATTTTTTGCATTGGTGGCAATAAAATAGAAGTTGTCGCAAACGATACGGATTTTTAGTGCCAAGATATTATCAGACAAGCAAATAAAAATTACTAGTATATATAAAATATATAAAATAACCAAAATGTACAAAATTCTAATTTCCAATATATAAAATTGAAAATTTTAATATCCAAGAAAATTATTTATTACAACTATTTCAAACTACTACGTACTAATTTAAGCTAAAACTCTCTAAGGTAAAATTTCCTAACTATTCTTTAGAATAAAGTTCACTGTTGATTTGTTTCCTACAAAATAAAAAATAAAATCAGTTAATTAGTTTATAAAATATTAAGCAATAAATTTAGTACTAACATTTTACAATAATATAATGATAATGATAAGAAGTGATACTAACTATTCTAGATTTTATAAATTTATAAACTTACATGAGTAGTTGGGGTATTTGATGTTGTGGCACTTGATGGATCTTCAATTAAGTCAGAAGAATTGAGCAACAAACTAGGAATTACTCCAGTATTTACCAAATATACAAAAACGACTGAAATTTGTTTCATTTATGTAGCTTGCTTCTCAATAGCTGCATCCCGAGTTTGAATTTTCTTATTTTAAGCTTGAATCTTTTCATTTTATATTTTTGTGATTTCAGTAAGTCTTGTAACTTTATCGTCTAAATCACTTACATGTTTTTTTTGCAGCCTCATCTTTAGCTAGAATTTCATTTTTTTTCTTAGGATTTAGATGTTATCCCTTTAACACCTAAACCGTGTGAATAGTTTGACTTTCTTTCTAGGATAAGACCGAAATGCTCAACGAGTGGTAGAGGTGCAGACAAAATTTTTCTTTATTTTTCTCTTCCTTTTCTTAAAGCTTATTCTACAAATTTTATCAAAATTTAGAAAAGTAATTTTAAAATTTTTTAAAAAGTCTAATTTGACCATAACTTTCATACCGTTATTTCTTCTCCATTTGGAACAAACCAAGTTTTATTTGACTTTTGTCGCGATACCTTCCAAACTTTAACAACATCGAGCCACTCATCAGAATCTTTATCTTTCTAAAGAGAAAAAAAAGAAAAGACAAAGAAAATTAATGATTAATTGGAACTTATTCTTTAAGAAAGATATGATTTTAATTTTAAGTAAATAAAACTTTACTTTACCAACCCATATGCAATTTGTGTAATCGACTTCGTAACAGAAATTAATTTCATCTCTTGATTTCCCCTATTACTTGTGTTTCATTCGCTTGCTCCTATACATTGATAAATAATTTATTTTAATAAAAGAAAATAACTAACAAAATAAGTTAAAGTACTTAAATTTTAAAATTACCTTAAAATTTAGAGTCTCCCATTTATTCTCAATCAACCATTGCCAATCACCTTCCTCCACATCTTTTAGGCAATCTTTGCTCTTGAGATAGCTTTTGCGCAAATAATAATGTCGATTTTTATATTGTGCATGCACTTGTTGTATCACATAAGATTACACCTGCTTTAAGAAATTGAATTTATCCTAAAATTCATATAAAAATATAGTTAGGAAAATTAAGAAGCAAATTTAATAAAACAACAAAATTAAACTCTATTGCAATTGAACTAAACTCTATTGCAATTAAAAAGTGTCATACCTTTAAAAATAACCATATTGCCTTCTTATCATCCTAAAAAATCTCTTTCCAACTAAAGACACGAAGCGGTGCAAGTTGCCGAATGTATATAGTAACTTCCGATTTGTAAAGGCTAGCATGCTTACCACATACCTTATAGTACGGAGGAGGAAATTGAACATCAATTTGTTTTCCTTCAACTTTCTTCTTAGCAAGTCTAACATTAATTGTTAGTTCTCATCCATGTTTTTTAGAATTTAAATTTCCTATTTAAAAAATAAAAATTGATAGACATATAGAATATTAGATTAAAAATTTAAATGTACAATCATATAATCTTGAAGATCATGTTACTAGTACTAATAACTTGTCCTTCTAGGCTAAGTGCATTATTTAAAGTTCCAACTGTAACATCGGACTGTTGATTAAGAGTCTTTATAGTTTCTGACTCCTCTACCATACTAGGTTCATTTTGTTCATCATCCATATTTGATAAAGATCTACTATTTTTAACCGGCTTACTGTTGCACATATAATTACCAATTTTAGCCATCTTGTACTTTTAAAAATAAATACATATTAGGAACAAGCAACATATGTAGGGAAAACAAATTGTAAGAAAAAAATTAATCAAGTCAACAAGCTGAAAAAATCAAGAGAAAACAAATATCTTTGAGTCACTTTCCACTCTGTGTACTCAAATTAACAATAACAACAATAACCTTGACTATTTCACAGTTCACTCCACTCAGAACCACAAGCATACAACTACTTTATACACACTCAAGCAACTACTGCAACAAAGGTGATACCTCTACAATTTTCTAGTTTATGTAGCTAACAAATGAACATAATTCAGACTAGATACAAATCCCCGATTTCCAAATAAGATAGGGAAAACATAATGAAGATAAAATGAAGCGTTAAGTGGTGTAGGAGATGTTGTACACCACTTAACACTTGTTCATGAAGACATTGAAGATAGAATGAAGCGTTGAGTGGTGTAGGAGACGTACACCACTTAACGCTTGTTCATGAAGACGTTGTACACATTGAACATGTTACACATTGAATAAGAGGTTTAATAAAGCGTTAAGTGGTGTAAAACATTGAACAGAAAAATGTAAATAAGATGTATACATTCACAACAGGAGACGTTGTTTATGAAGAAGCAATTCTGCACAAATTTCATGACAGTGATGGAGATTTCCCTCTATTCAACTACTGTGATAAAAGATTTATAATCTAGAGGCAATCTATTCAAAGTGAACAGGTCTGTCAAGTTTATAGTAATAAAGAGAGTGGTAATTGATGGTTAGAGAGAGTAGTTCCATGAGTAGTTCGATGGTCAAAGAATGAGTAGTTACACTAGAAATAGTTCCATGAGTCTGTTAAGTTTATAGTAACAGAGTAATGCTAAAAAAACTAATGTATTAAACTAAATCATGAAAGAATGTGTAAGATGAGGTTAATATTTCTTGGGGAAATTCTTGAATGTGTAGCCCGTTCCTGTAAATTCGGTAAAGAACCCATCAAATAGTAAGATTAGAAGAATAAGTTAAGCAAACTACAATGGTCGTTTAACTGTTAGTATTTGAGCAGAGGAATTGGAAGATGTGGAGAGAAGACTGCAACCGAAGATGTGCAATGAAGCAGAGTGGAGAACTGTGCACATGAAGAAGATGAAATTTATTCACACCACGTATAACGAATATGCGACTGTTCATAGTTCATCTTTTTCCACCAGCTTTATTGTTTCACAATTACTTAGATCTCTTCACACGAAACTAGGTGCAGCTATTAAGCTTTATTTAATAGTACTACCCTTCTTCTTCATCATCATTTTACACATATAGGCCTTGTTTGACAATCAGCTGATTGCATTAGCTGTTAGTTGATAGCTGATTATATCAGCTAATTTGACCAGTAGATTGCATTAGCTGGTTGTTAGAGATGTTAGATAAAATTAACTGTTCAATATTAGTTATTTATGTGTAAAATGACTTATGAGGACATGACTTTAAAAAAATTATAAGAGTATGAATTCCATAACCTTCAATTATTGGCGTCCATGTTACAATATCTTTTACTAGCATTCTGTCGAAAAAATTTCTAGCTGAAGAAATTAATCCCCATTTTATGTACATATTAAGTATAGTGGTATTCAAGTGAAGTCTGTCTTCTTTATATATATAGAACAAGTTCCTTAAGAGGTAGGCATGAATTTCTTTACCCAATTACAGAGCACTAAACAACTTAGTTGAACTTTGCATTTCCCCACACTTTGCATTGCTAAATCATATGTCAAAATATACCTAGAAATCATAGACGTCCATGAAGTCAAATATCTTAGGAACATCTCATCGAACACTTTCCGCGCGGAAGAATCAAATTAGATTTTGTATATAATTCAATTACACTATTGCTAAAATACAAATTACATCCAAACCCAAATTCACATGGAATGGAGGTACAGTTTATGAGCACTTGGATAGAGCTCTTAGTAATGCCCAATGGAGAACCAATTGGCAAAAGGAACAAGTGCACCATCTACCAAGAACAAAGTTTGATCACTGCCCTCTTATGATCCGGTTGTTTAAGTCAATAACAAGAGCACAAAGACCTTTTCACTTTTAATTTGCTTGGCTAACTCATGAAAATTTCAAATCTTTAGTGGACCATCATTGGACGAAGGGAGCTCCATTGCAAGATAGCATTACGAAGTTTACAGAAACATTAAGCAAGACAATTTAACTCCATCTCAAAACATCGGGACAATAACGACAATTGGATAACGGATGCATCTGAATTAAAAGCTACGTCGCGAAAGAAGAAAAAGAAGAAGATGGAGAAGACCGAGAGCAGAGAGCAGAGAGCAGAGAATAACGAGGGCATTACAATCATAAATCAATTAGCTACCATGAAATGTTGGGGTAAAAGAGCTTGTTAAAAATTAGCTGGTTGGGTTCAATCAGCCAACCCATCCAGCTATTAACCAAACAAATAAAGAGCTAATTGATATGAGTCCAATAGTTAATTTAAGTCAAACAGCCAAAAAATAGCTAAAAAGTTGTTAACCAAACAGGGCCATAATCTCGAATAAGACATCACGCAAAAGAAAACTAGGTGTAGCTATTCAGTTTTATTTAATACTACTACCCTTCTTATTCTTTATCATTTTACACATAGAAAAACAATCTCCAATTCTCCACTACGACATCGCAAACAAAACCAGGTGTAGCTGTTAAGTTTTATTTAATACTACTACCCTTCTTATTCTTCTTTGTTTTACACATATAGAAAAATAATCTCCAATACGACATCGCGTAAAACGAAACTCGATGTAGTTGTTAAGCTTCATTTAATAATACTGCCCCTTTTCGTCTTCGTTTTATAGATATAGGAGTACAATCTTCAATACTTACTCTCCAATGTTTTAATTTTAAAAAATGATTTCATCTTAAAATTTTTAAATTTATGTAATAGTTTAATTTTCATATTAAAATTTTATATTTTATAAATTTAAAATTAGATTTAATATTTTTACAATACGTAATAAATATAGATGAAAGTAACTTATTTTTATAATAAACTATTATGTTAGTGGGATAGTTACAGAAATTTTAAATTTATTCATCTAATAAAAATAATTGATTTTAGATAAAAATTTGTATAGAAAATTTTAAGCAAATATATATTTCAAAGTTATGTTTAGCAAATATCTATTGATATGTAAAATATTACTTTAGGAGTATCAATATATGTAGTTTGAATATTTTATAAGAAAATATTTAAATTTATTTATAAATAATAATATTGAAGAAAAATCATGTCTCGTAATTTCTAGTCCCTAAATTTCGTACAATAATAATAAAATTACGCTTTATTAGGGAGTACAATTATGCCAACATCTATCAATGCAAAGCAAGAAGACAATTTAGAAGAGACAGTCAAACCAAGTTTGAAAGAAATCATCAAACTTACATGGTGTTTCTAAGTTGTTTGGCGCCTACAGCTCGATGGTTGTCTGCATCTAGTTGATTATGGCTCTATAATATTGCCGTATTGACTATAAATATATTAATACATTACCATTTTAATTGAAACCTTCAGTTTAGACTGTGTTGGATTATCCCATAAACTTTGGTGTGGTCATGCTTATCTTTTTCCCATAATACCGTCTTTCGATTGGTCAATTTAAAATTTAAAATTTTGAATGAGCTTCCATGAGTTTTCGCAGTTAGTGTCCGCAATTTTAAGGGTACATTAATGTTGGATTATTTAGGAAATTTCCTTCAACATTCTATGAATCACATATTTAATATAAATAACTTTAAAATAAATTTAATATATAAATTCTTTGAATTCTAACGTATATTTTTCCCTTTAAAAAAGATAGCATATAATAACCTTGTGATTTAACTTTTTATAAAAATGTTAGATATTCAATTGTCGAATAATCAAATTTCATTGACAATATATTGTGACTTGTGAGAGATAAAGATAAGAAATTTTACTTGGATCAAAAACTTTATATTTTATTTTATTATTGTTTAATAAAACGTAAATTTATAATTTTCTTATAAAAATCTCTGAATTTCTATCTTTATTTATTTTGAATTATTAAATATTTATAATGATAATTTGTTTTTGAATTATTAAATCATCATCATCATAATCACTCAGTCTGAAATCTCGTAATAAAGCAGGGTTTGGGGAGGTCTGATAGTACACACCCTTACACTTACAGAGTAGAGAGGCTGTTTTCGGCAGACCCACATGCGATTATGACATGAAGAAAAAAGTAATATAGTAATAATACAAAAAAATACAAATAAGTAATGCAGGTTAAAAAAGTAAATAAATAAAACTAAAATAAATAAATACATAAATGCATAAAAAAATAAATAATAATACTAATGATGCTAATAATAAATACTTAATAATAATAAAATAAGTAAATAAATAAAATAAAATAAAACCAAAGAAAATATGAAACAAGAACTAAAAAGAACAATAAAAGGTAAGAAGAAGCTTCTCTGTTTGTTGTTGTTGAGGATGATGTTGAGAAACCCTGGTGCTGCATAAAACTGCCAAAATCCAAGAAAAAAACACAAAGAAACAACATTTTTAATACCAACATCCCATTTTGTTAATTAAT
This sequence comes from Erythroxylum echinodendron, assembly GCA_027575705.1. Lineage (NCBI taxonomy): Eukaryota > Viridiplantae > Streptophyta > Magnoliopsida > Malpighiales > Erythroxylaceae > Erythroxylum > Erythroxylum echinodendron. Next base: position 31,055,330 of record JANZXR010000006.1, read on the forward strand.
GAGGAGCAAAGTGATGGCATCAAATGACACAAAGTCATAGCAAACTAAAGATAGAAACAATTATGCTATTATAGCATAACTCATCCATCCTACACTTTGCTTATCTCCAATGGAACAAATTGATGGCATCAAAACAAGACTAGCAAGAAGCACAATAGCACTTCCAAAATGAGCAGCACAATCACAATTTGAATTATTAAATATTTTCTATTAATCTAAATGAATACCTAAATTTGTTTGAAATTTATTTCATCAGACGATGCTTCCTTTGTGTCCATTCCCTTTATAATAGATTAAATCCATGTGTCCATTCCCACGTAATCTAGGTGTAGCTGTTAATTTTTATTTAATACTAGAAAAACACTCCAATTCTCCAATACGACAACAAAACCAAGTGTAGTTGTTAAGTTTTATTTAATACTACTACCCTTCTTATTCTTCTTCGTTTTACACATATAGAAAAATAATCTCCACTACGACATCATGTAAATTAATATATATATATATGAAGATGACAACGTGATTTTGGTAAAAAAGAAAGAGGGCAGATTACTCTCATCTTGAAGCCGACAACGCAATTTTGATAAAAAGGAAAGAGGGCAGAGCTTGTGAAAATTAATATATACATGAAGGTATCTCCTCTCCTCCACTGTCAAAGCTGAAGCTCATTAGGTTTTCCCTCCCTCTCTCTCTCTCTCTCTCTATATATATATATATATCATCTTCTTAGTAATGCCTCAATGTTTATTTGGAAAATATTAATGCTTATAAAGTTCCCTATCCTAGCAAGTTCTGTGTCAAATTTTACTGAACCCATTCAATTAATTTGTATTGTAGGATAATGAAGATTGATAAACCTTGGATTGGAATTTCTAATAGAGCACTGCCACAACATGAAAAAGGAGTTAATGAATTTCTAGATTTTACATTTAGACATTTTGATGAAGGAAGAGAAGTTCGCTATCCTTGTAAAAAAATGCAATAATAATTTATTTAGGATAAGTCAATCAATTTATGAACATCTAATATTAAATGAGATAAACAGAAACTACAAGCAGTGGTACCATCATGGAGAGGTTCTACAATATTATTTTAATGATGACAATGATAGTAATCAAAGTGAAAATGATGATGGAATGCATGATAGTTACATGATCTTGCGAGGTATAGTTCTTATGATCTAAATGAAGAAGCTGATGATCCTATAAGGAAGCTACTAAGTTTTATAGATTATTGAGAGAATTGGAGCAACAGTTATATCTTGGCTGTGAGGAATCTGGCAGACTGTTGAAGTATTAATTGGAAATTTCTTTACAGGATTAGTGCAAATGTAGTTAATGGAATGCTCCAAATAATGAAAAAATGGTTTCCTAAAGGTAATAAAGTTCCTAGCTCATATATTGATTGTAAGAAAGTTTCTCGAGATATAAGACTTTCATATGAGAAGATAGATGCTTGTGTAAATGATTGCATACTTTATAGAAATAAAAATGAGAATGCTCAATCTTGTCTAACATGTGGTGAATATAGATGGAAGAATAATGGAAAAATTGGGAATATGATTAATGAGCATGACCGTAGGGAAAAGATTCCACAAAAAGTCTTGCGTTATTTTCCGTTAACTCCTTGCTTGCAAAAAGTATACATGTCATCTAATTTTACTAAAGATATGAGATGGCATCAGGAAAAACCATGTAATAATGAGTTTATAAGACATCCAACAGATTCTCCAGCTTGGAAAAGTTTTGATGCCATGCCCCCTTTTTTACAGTAGACCCACATAAGGTTAGACTTGATTTAGCAAGTGATGGTTTTAGCCCATTCATGAATATGAGCACTTCTTATAGTGTATGGCTAGTTGTGTTAGTTCCTTATAACCTTCTATCATGGCTCTGTATGAAAGATCCTTATTTTATGATGTCACTTTTGGTTCAGGGCCCAAAAGCTCCTAAAAATGATATTGATGTATACTTAGCGGTTGATTGATGAGTTGAAATTCCTTTGGGAGATAGGTGTTGAGACATATGATGCATTTTCAGAGAGTAATTTTTAGTTACGTGCAGCTCTGTTATAGACCATAAATGATTTTCCAGCTTACAATAATTTATCAGGATGGAGCACCAAAGGCAAGTTAGCATATCCTGTTTATAATCACGAAACATCTTCTCGCAGTCTTCAAAACGGATGTAAAACATGTTATCTTGGTCATCGTCGCTTCTTATCAACTAATCATTCTTGGAGGAAAAATGCTAAAGCATTTGATGGTACCAAAGAAAATCAAAGCACACTGAAACAGTTATCAGGGGATGCTATTGTTGAAAAATATAACTAATTTTCTTAAGTGAAGTTTTATTGATTTTAAATTATGTGTATATTTTATCTGTATTCTTTTTTTCTTTATTTTCACTATTTTCATTAAACAGGTGAATTTTGGAAAGACTGTAAGGAAAAGAAAGCATGGAGATGCTCCATTGCTCAAAAATTGGAGAAAAAAAGAGTATTTTTTCAACTCTCATATTAGAGAACACTTAAGTTATGACATAATCTGGATGTCATGCATATTGAAAAAATGTATGTGATAAAACGATCGGGAATTTATTGGGAAATGAGAGGAAAGCAAAGGATAATATAAATACTTGTTTTGACTTAAAATCTATGGGTATACGTCCTAGCTTTATACAACTCCCACAAGTGATGGCAGGTATTCGTTTTGTCCTGCATGTTATACACTATCTAAATTTGAAAAATGAGCATTTTTTCAGTTCTTAAATGATGTAAAAGTTCTAGATGGCTATTCTTCCAATATTTCTCGATATGTGAGTCTTACTAAATGTAAAGTTTTTGGAATGATATGTCATAATTGTCATGTATTTCTTCATCGATATCTCCATTTGGCTATAGTTGTGTACTTATTTAAGAGAGTTATGTGCTAAAGTTTTGCATTTTGATGATTTTTAGAGACTTAAAAAATCAATTCTTTTTACACTTTGTAAATTAAAGAAAATATTTCCTCCCTCATTTTTTGACATAATGGTGCATTTAACCATTCATCTTGTGAGTGAGGCTAAACTTACTGGGACAGTATAATCTCGATGGATGTATCCTATAGAATGATATTTGCGTAGGCTTAAATCATATGTGAGAAATAAGACGCGTCTAGAAGGATCAATTGCTGAGGCATATATTTTGCAAGAATGTATGCATTTTTATTTAAGGTATTTGCATGGAACTGAAACTAGGTTGAATCGTGTTGGAAGAAATAATGAGGGAAGTGATGCTCATTCTCATTCTCATTTTAGGTTTTAAGTTTTTTCACAAGCTAGTAGGCCTTTTCTTCGAAAAAAAATATGATGAGTTGAGCTTAGTTGAATGGGCTCAAGCTAGAATGTATATGCTAGAAAATTATGAAGAAATCATAGAGTTTGTGGATTAAGTTCTCTTAACTTTTGAAATTAGTCATTTTACATAATTTGTTTTGTGGTTTATATATTCTTGAAGTAACTACTAATATTTTACTTATTTTTAATGTGAAGCATGTATAAAGAAAAACTCAAGAGGGAGGATCCTAGAAATGTAAAAATAAGATATCAAAAAGAAATCTATCAACGGTTTAAGAAATATGTAAGTACTATAAATATATTTTCACCTATAACTTTTTATAATTTATAATTTTTATAATATAAATATTTAAAGCTCATTATTGATGATAGGTCACCAAATTGCATGATAAAGGAAATGTAATGGTTAGTGATCAATTATTGCATTTAGCTTATTGGCCAGACAAGCGAGTTTATCGGTATAAAAGCTTCCTCATCAACGGTTGGAGGTTTAACACAAAGGACAAAGATTTGCAATTGAAATTAAAAAATAGTGAATTTTTGTAAAAGTTGATGTGAATACAGGCAATTTGGATTATTTGGTGTTTTGATAGATATCATACAATTAAATTATAATGGGAGAAATAGTATCATTTTATTTAAGGCTGACTGGTGGCATGTGTATCATAAAGGTGGATATAAGGTTGATAAATTTCGGGTTTCCTATAGTAAATGTCACACACAAGTTGAAAACTGATGAACTATATGTTTTAGTTTCTCAAGCTGAACAAGTTTGCTATGTAAGAGATATTAAGGAGCTCAATTGGCAGGTTGTTTTTAACACAGAGCCTCATGATTTCTATAATCTTCATGATGATGATATAGGAGATGAGCCATGCCAAGAAAATGAAAATTTTGGTTTACATTTCACGAATCTACTTTATGATATTGATACAATATCTTTGGAAAGATCTAATCTAGATGCTGCAACTGTTGAAAGAAATTCGTTAAATATTGAGACTATGAGTGCTGGAGAAGATGGCGAAACTGATTGTGATGAAGATATTTTATAGATGATGATGAAACAAATTAAGTAAACAAATTAAGTAAGTGAAGATGAGGAAGGTGACGATGACAATGATTGAGCATTCTTTGTTTGTAATTTTCAATAGGTTAAAAGTTTTGCTTAATATTTTGGAACAAGATTTCTATTATATTTCAACATTTAATTATTTTGATTTTATTTGAAGAAATTTCAAAGTTATGTATATCAATAGAATATATCAAATATCTATTGATATGTAAAATATTACTTTTGGATTATAAATGTATGTAGTTTGAATATTTTATAAGAAAATATTTAAATTTGTTTGCAAATAATCATATTAAAGAAAAAAAATCATGACAAGTGGTTTTTGATCTCTAAACTTTTTTACAATAATGACAAAATTTATCTTTACAGTGGTTAATTTTAATATGTTATTATAACAACAAATATTTATCATTAATTTAGTACGTTTATATTGACAATAACTTTTGTAACAAAAAGTTGATCAAGTGACAACAAAATTTCTTCTCACTAAAATTACAAATAGTAGTGAACACAGTGATAGTTCAGTTGTTGTGACAATATTAAATAGACACTAACTAATTGAATTTTTATTAACAAAAATTTTCATCATAACAAGTACATAGGCTTTTAGTAAACAAAACTTAGTGATAAAAAATAATTTGACACTATTAATATATTAATAGTGACAATTCAATTGTAAAGGTACTAAATTGTCCAATTCCCATTTTATTGTTGACACAAAAATAAATCATAACAGTTAATCTAGCCAATAGTGTCAATCAATTGTTTTGTCATAACAAACCTCGCATTTGTAACGAAATAATACTTAAGTCACAAAAAATTGTCACTAAATTACAAATGGTAATGACTATAGTTATAGTTAGTGATTGTGACAATATTAAGTAGACACTAATTAATTGAATATTTATTGACAAAATTGTTTCATCATAAGTAAAATATTGTGTGACGGTAAACTGTGTCATCACAATAACAAAAATATTAGTGACCAAACTATGTTTTGTTACAACAAATAGAAAATATTAGTTACCAACATATGTTTTGTCACAATTACAATTAATTCCCACCAAATTACTTTGGTTCCAAATTTCATAGGCTTTTAGTGACAAAACTTAGTGATAAAATAAAATTTAACATTATTAATATATTAATAGTGACAATTTAATTGTGAAAGATATTAAATTGCTACAATTGCCATTGTATTAGTGACAAAAATATAAATCATCACAGATAATCCAAACAATAGTGTCAATCAATTATCTTAATACTAAAAAATCTCGTATTTGTGATGACAAAAATAGTTAGTGACAAAAAAATTGTCACTAAATTACAAATAGTTGTGACCATAGTTATAGTTTGGTTATTATTACAATATGAAGTAGACACTAATTTATTGAATATTTATTGATAAAATATTTTATCACAATAAGTAAAATATTGTGTGACCATTAATTGTTTCATAACAAAAAGAAAAACATATTAGTAATCAAATTATGTTTTGTCATAACAAATAGAAAATATTAGTTATTAACATATGTTCAGTCATAATTACAATTTATTCCCGCCAAAATTATTTTGGCCCCAAATTGCATAAGGTTTTAATGACAAAACTTAGTGATAAAAGAAAATTTGACACTGTTAATATATTAATAGTGACAACTTAATTATGAAAGACCCTAAATTGTCATAATTACTATTGTATTAGTGACAAAAAATAAATCATCACAGTTAATCTGAAAAATAGCATCAATCAATTGTCTTGTCACAAAAAACTTCGTATTTATGACGAAACAATAGTTGGTCACAAAAAAGTGTCACTAAATGTCTTAACTCTTATAATGAGTAGAGAAATAGGAAGCTATGATAGTGTTTTGTTGTGTGTTATTAACTGAGAAAAACAACCTTTAATATACATCTTTGATGAAAACTAGATAAGCATAAATAAAATAAAGATAAGACTAAATAAAGAATTACAACAAAAGTGATATATAAATGTGAAAATAATGACAAAACATATAATGGATGATGGTTAATATACTGAGATGTTATCAGCCCCTCTAAGCTCACGAGAGGATGAGATTGTGAGCTTATCTTGAAGTCGTTGAAAAGTTGAAGAGGAAAGAGCTTTTATCATAATATCAATGATATGAGAAGAGGATGAAATGTGGCTAATGAATAAAGCTTTATTGGTGACCATATCACAAAAAAAATCATTGTCAATTTCAATGTGCTTGATAGAGCATGAGAAACTAAATCCGAGGCCAAAAAGGTTGCACTAAGATTGTCATACCAGAGAGTAGGAGAGAAAGATTAGCAAAATCTAATTCACCAAGAAGAGAAATAATCTAAAATAATTCTACAGAATCAAAAGCAATGTTGCGGTACTCAACTTTAGCACTAGATCGGGCAACAGTGGGTTGCTTCTTAGTGCTCTATAAAATGAGATTAGACCCAAGAAAGATACAATAACCAAAGGTAAAATGGTGATCATTAGGACATCCAGCAATCAACATCACAATAGGCTTGCAAGGAAAGGTTGGAAGATTTATTAAAATTTAATACCATTAGAGGGTGTGAAGCAGAGATATCGTAGAACCCATTTCACCGTATACTAGTGAATGTCAGTAAAACACTGTAAAAATTGAAATACCTTATTAATAACAAATTGAATATTAGGACAAGTGAGACAAAGATATTGAAGTGTACCAATAGTAATACGAGATTCAATAGGATCAGAGAGGGAAACATCATGATTTCAGACAATGGAAGTGATGGAGTGATGGGTGTATGAATTGGTTTAGATTTATCAAAGTCAATGAGGAGAAGAACATCTTTGGTATATTGTGTTTGGGTGAGAAGTAGTCCTTGAGAAGTGGGATAGACTTCGATACCTAGAAAATGATGATGTGAACCTAAGTCTTTTATAAAAAAGTCATAGATAAGATCATAGATAAGTGTTATGATGAAAGAGGGGGAAAACTCAGTTACTAAGATATTATCCACATAAACTAATAGTAAGTTTGTGTGAGAGTAGGTAGTACGAATGAAAAGAGAGGTATTTGACTTAGAGGGCTTAAAGTGGAGTTTAAGGAGTTTTTGACTTAGGCGATGAAACTAGGCTCGAAGGGCTTGTTTGAGACCATGTAAGGCCTTATGGAGTCTACAAACATAGTGAGGATGGTGGGAATCTATAAAACTAGGGGGTTGAGATATATAAATAGGTTCTTATAATTACACATGAAGAAAGGCATTATTAACATCAAGTTAACGAATAGGCTAATTATGAAACATAACTAGGACAATGATCATGTGAATAGTTGTAGGTTTGAAAACAGGATTGAAAGTAGTGGTGTGATCAACACTTGGGTTTTGATGATAACCTTTGGCTATAAGACAAGTTTTATAATGCTCAAGAGAACTATTGAGATTTTGTTTAGTGAAGAAAACTCATATACAACTGACAATATTTATGTTTGGTAGGGGAGGAGCAAGAATCCATGTGTCATTATGATGGAGAGAGCTAAACTCATCAAGCATAGCTTGGCACTTGTGAGGAAACTTTTTAACTTGAGTAAAGGATGTGGGATCAAAAGGAGTATTTGGGATGGTGACAATGTAATTGACGTAATTAAAAAAGTGATGAGGGGTATAGGTGTAATCTTGAGTACGTGTGATCATGGGATGAGAAGGAGAAAGTGATGTGGTTGGGGGGAAGAAGTGGAAGGTGGAGGGGGAAGATGTAAAGGTAAAGAAATAAGAGAGGAGGAAGATTTTCAGGAAGCAGACATGATGGGAAATATAAAACTTAATGGTAGTGGGATCAAAGCACGGATGGCCTTTATATTGTGAGGCATAACTAGGAAAAATACATCTGAAAGACTTAGTATAAGCTTTTCTTCACTGGTGGAACCCAAATAAGGAAAACAGGCATACCTAAAGAATCAAAGATGAGTAAGGTCAGGTTGAGTATAATGGAGGACTTCATGAGGAGATTTGTGATAAAGAACAGGAGTGGTTAAGAGATTGATAAGATAAACAGTAGTGCTGAAAGCTTCATGCTAGAGAGACTTAGGGAGAGAGGCATGAAGGAGGGTGAGGCTAATTTCAGTTATATGATGAATTTTCTATTTAGCAAGATCATTTTGTTGGGGTGTAAAAGGACAAAAGATGTAAATAGTGAACTTAGCGGAAAGTAGATAGTGAGTAGAGGCACCTTTGGTGAGTTCAGGAGCTCGATCACATTGAAAGGTTTGTATAGTAGTGGAGAATAGATTTTCAGCGGTGGTTCTAAAAGATTGAAAATAAAGCAAGGCATAATTTTTAAGGGTTAGAGGAAAAATTCAAGTAAAACGACTAAAATCATCCACAAAGATAATAAAATATCGATAGCCAGAGTGGGAAAGAGACAAAGAGGGATCCCAAATATCACAATGAATTAGTTGTAAAGGTTTATAGAAATGTGATAAGACAGAGAAAAGGAAAGATTAACAATTTTGCCTTGAAGACAAGAAGTATATGGATTGAGAACATTTTTAAATTGCAAAATAGGACCTAATCTGGATGATATGGAATGACATGGATAAGACATTGATGTCACAACTTTATTGAAGCAGAGTTAGCTACAAGAGCAACTGGATTTGTGAATTGCAGTGGAATCTTCATAGGGTAGAGGTTGTTATGAATGGAGCCTACAAGTAGCGGTATCTTAGAGTTCTTAGAGTTGAGGTCCTTCATAACATAACCAAATGGATTAAATTCAATGACACAAGAATTATCAACGAAAAATTTTACAATAGATAAAAGATTAATAGTAATGTAAGGAACAATTAATATATCTGGAAGACGAAGATTATAGGAAAAAGTGTAAAGATTAAGGTACCGACAGATGAAATAGGCAGAGTGTGTCCATTACTAACAATGACTTTATTAGATCCTTCATATGGTGTGACGGATTCTACGATATGAGAATGTGAAGTCATGTAAGTAGTGGCACTAGTATCGAATAACCATTCAGTAATAGTAATGGTGTTGAAGGGAGTTAGATCATGATTGGGTTAGCTGTTTATAGTAGAGAAGGCTGTGGTAATATTATTTATAGGGTGGCAGAAACCAAAGGAGCGGTTACGGGATTTGGAGTACTGAAACCAACAATATGTCCCCATTTCCAGCAGATTTGACATTAGGTAGGTGGTTTATTATTATGAAAATTGGCTTAGGATAAAAGGTGTTATCATGGTTTTGAGTTTGAAATTGGGCTGGAGTGCGCACAGAGGGATTATGTGGGTTTTCGTTAACCTGTACAAGCCCAGATGTTGGTGCATTAAAAGGCCTAGTGAATGGGCTACTAAACGAGTCAGCCCTCAAATGAGAGGATCCAAAAACATTAGGGTTAAAAGGAAGTGCCATAGGTGGAGTGGTTGGTGCTGGAGAAGGAAACAAAGGAGGAATCTAACAATAGTGGCATGTGGAAAGAGATCAGCCTCTATTCATGAAGTAAAAGCTTTGCATTGAGTTTGACAAAGATGGTGCTGGTGTTGTGGTTTTCGATTGCCATGATGAAGGACTCAGATTCTATAGGTAGTCCATTTAAGGTGAAGAGGACAAGGTTATCGTCTAAGATGGAGTCTTCGATAGTGATCGACACCGTATTGAGGTGCTCGATGATGGTGTTAGGGCCCTTTTTGAAATTGTGGAGTTTCCGACAAAGGAGGGAGCATTATGATGCTACCTAGAGCATGAAGTGATCTTTAATGCCAACCCAGAGATTCCATGCGGTAGTGTGTTTGAGGGTGAGTCGTATTATGGTCTTGGAAAGGGATCCGGTGAGGAAACAATAAACAAGTTGATTCATTTTCTTCCATTTGGCGTAATTAGTGGATTGAGAGTCAGAGATATCATTCAAAGGTGTAATGGTCCCATCAACATATCCAATAAGATCAGAGATAATTATAATATATCTAATTTGGCTTTGCCAGGCCAAATAGTTCATAGAGTCTAGCGGTGTAGTGAGAAAATTGGTGATTTGATTGAAGGGCAATGTAGGCAGGCTGTGTTCTGACATATTCTTGTCTTTGAAATTCTGCTGGTATTGTGTTGATTCTGTTGATACGTGGTTGTGTATAAGCTGCTGGTATTTGTTGTGTTCTAGAAGTGAAAAGAAAATTTTTAAAAATTAAACTATGATGTGTTGCTAGATATGCAGGTCTTAATTGATATCAATGGTAGTTTGGGGTTGTTCAGTGGATATGTATGTGTGGAGTTTTTTGAATTTAGAAAATTATGTTTTGGGAAAAAAAATGCTAGATGTCGAGAAATGTGGAAGTAGGTTCTGATATCATGAAAGAGCAGAGAAATAGGAAGAAATGATAAAGTTTTGTTGTGTGTTGTTAATTGAGGAAAACCACCCTTAATATACATCTTTGATGATAACTAGAAAAATATAAATAAAATAAAGATAAGACTAAATAAATGATTACAACAAAAGTCATACATACTTGTGAAAATAATAACAAAATATACAATAGATGATGATTAAGTTACTGGGATGTTATCAAGGCTTTAGTGATATTTATTATGTTATGCTTTAATGATAATTAATTTTTAATCAGAAATAATAAAATATAGAAATATCAAGTATGTTACAAGCTCCAGAAAAATTCCCTTATTTTGTTAGCTTCCAAAGTATAACGGATTTTCAAAAATAAAGTAAAAGTGGAGCAGTATTTTATTGAAGATCACAAATAGCACACAGTCCTCGTTGATATTCTTTGGAACGAGAGGGTCAGGAAGCGTAGAAGGTTATAAGGTTGGACAAAAGGCATCAAACCTTTACTAAATAGGAGGGTTGGGAGAGGGCAGACGGCTGTGTCGTTTAGTTCTTTTAGCTGGGCCAGACGCTTGGACTGTTTGCACTTGGTAGTTTTATCCTACAAGGCACGAGACGAGAGAACGTCACGCCAGCCCCGCCAATCATCATCTCTCTCTCTCTCTTATGTTTCTTAAAATTTTATTGGCCCATCCAACCTAGAACATACCCGAAGTTGACAATCATTATCAGCTCTTTATTTGCAACATACGTCATTTAGTTCCTTAGATGTTGGGGTCCTCATGTTGAGCTTTCTTTTAATTCTTGTCGGTTCATCATGTTGTTGATTCCTATTCTTTTTCGGTCTATTAATGGTTTTTGTCATCCCAGCTTGGCGGGTTACTTGTCAAAATTGGGTACATGAGAATACAAAAGCAACCAAGTACATAAATTAATAATTATCATATTTTCCATCTTCGAAGAAACTTCAAACGGTAACCATAACAGAGATAGATGGGTTAACTTTCTAAAGATGTGTGGGTACATTGAACTCGTCCTTATGAAAATATGGAAAGATCTTTATGCCACTCATGTAATGCAATATGATGTGTTATTCGTTTTGGTTTTGTTTTGGGCACTGCATACCCAACAGCCTAGCATCCATTTAAGTTGTAAAGGCTACTTTTGTAAAGGTATTCCTTACTTGTTCTACAAGATGCGCCAATCTCTTTAGATGATAGTCTCACTTTGCTCCTTCAAAGCAAGATTCAACTTTCATATGTGATCTTCGACTAACCTATTTATTCTCGAATGTCTCCCGACTCTTGAATTGTTTAACTCTCGTACTCGTTAGAAAATTACGAAAACACTAGAATAGTAAAGAAAACAATAAAAACACGAGAAAGAGATATAACTTAAAAGTCGATCTTCATACTTCCCATAAAGGAATACTCTCTCAAACTCTAAGTGTCTCTCTCACACTCACTTCTCATGAGAAGAGCTATGCTTAAATAAGCTATCTATAAGCATTTCTAGACGATTAAATTAGAATACTCTACTAGCTAAGATCACAATTTTATCATATCTTATCTTTATCAGATTACATCAAATTAACCAATAGATGACATCTACATCCAATTATGACTCTATCTAATAGGATTAAGCTACGTTATAATAATAAGACAAAAGATTACATTATCTAGGAGTGCTTATCCATATCCATGAAGAACTCCTCTATCTTCAGATGATCTTCCACATGATCTTTATCTTTTAAAGCCAATGTCTATCTACTGTGATCTTATCCGCCACATCATCCAAGATTTCCTTACCTTTATTCGTTGATGATGAGCCATCCAAGCCAATAGCATACTAGTCCGTTCAATGCTTACCCATGCCAACTCTATTAGCTATAGTCCGTCCACTTAATCACACACTAAATCCTTAATCAATTAAGAACTTAACCTTAGCCAAATCAGCTCGTACAAGATCCGAAACTCTCTCAAAATTCACACCATGCTTGATCTACTTGCTAAGTTATCTTGGAATTCTCGCATATTCTACTCATGCGTGTGATCTGGCTAGCCTTCCACTCGATGTCCTTCTCAAGCCTTCTTTTGGTGTCACATTGGAATCTTGCATCTCGTTAAAGATTTCTGCCAATATGCACTATTGCATGCCAACACTTGACATTGCCCCTTTTCGTCCTTGCTTTCTCATCAATGTCTGCACGATTCCGCTATCATAACTGTAACACCCCACTCCCGCCGAACCCGAACCCGATATCGATCGTGATACCCGAATCCGTGCCCCGCGAGGGTGGCG
>JANZXR010000006.1:31068462-31079995 GCA_027575705.1 Erythroxylum echinodendron
ACATTTTTCATGTGCACATATCACTGTTCACAGATGCATGAGCATGAGATGTGTTTTCCTAACTTCTCCGATTGACCGCACTTGGGCCTGTTTCTCAGGTCCGACCCGATCTATGGAAATGGGATGTTACAATAACTTAGGGGTCTAAAATATATTTTAATAATACATCATTCGTGGATTACGAATAGATGCAACTCTGGACTCAGGCCAGGTGACATATGATTCGTCCATTCATCTAACAACCAACTCAAAATGACCGCAAAATATAAAAATTGGTGGTAACTGTAGGATAGTAGTTCTAGTCCTGTTTTCTTCTTCTTTTTTATGTTTATAGTATTCGATGAATCGTGCTATGCACACTATAACTTGTAAATTACATATTTTATATAAATAAATTATTTAGATTAAAGGGAAATATTCTATCTAAGAGACAATTGTAAGCTCCACCATGTCTCTTTAAATATAAATTCTCCGTTGAATTAAATTGTAAAATAAAACATGCTATAAAATAATTTAATAATAATTATAATAAAATAATTGTTGCTTCGAAGAATTCTCTAATTTAATATTTCAATTTTAGTGTTGTATTTATATCGCTTGACTTAATTTTACTAATTTGTCTTTGTAAAAGTCTTTCAATAAACTTGTTCTTATTTAAATGTTAATAGTTTCAAATTTCTTTTTCTATACATGACAAAACTTTAAAGTATGTTTAATTTTAAAAGCACTTTGATAGGGTCCCGATCAGAGTAAGTAAATAACTGATAGAACTTTCGATAATTAGCTAAAATAGCGTCTGATAGATTGATAGAATTCAAGATGCCTTTACTCAATACTAAAGCTTGCTTAAATAGAAGAATTGCCTAACGACTTCTTACTATCTAAGAGACACGATCTCTCGTGGCACTAAAGTAGCAGCCACAACGGATACATGATAAGGATAAAAATTAAAAGATAAACTGGAAGATAATAAAAAGTAGCTGCTTTGACCGGTTATGGTGGAGTGCTTTATGCTTGCTATCTCTCTTGTTCTCTTCTCCGGAATACTTGGGATTTTTCTCCTAGTATCATGAGTGACCTCCTAACTTGTCCTCAAGGTTCAGTGTGGGAAATTTTTCTCTTAGTTCATGGGCACTTTCCCAGGTTACGTTTTCGGGTGGTAGTTGTTTCCATTTAACCAACGCTTCTTCCATGAATTGTGACCCCCCCGGAAGTCCAAAATTTTTCTGGTTGTAACAGCAGATGGCCTTCCTCGGTAGTGACGGGTAGATCAGTGGTTGGTAGGATAGAGTTGCCCATCAATTTTTTTAGCATGGAGACATTGAAAATCGAATGAATTCGGGAGCCATCGGGCAGTTTGAGATTGTACGCAAATTCCCCAATTCGTTGTGTAATCTAGTATGGCCCGTAGAAGCGACATGCTAGTTTTTGAAAAGCTCATCTGAATGCCGTTTGTTGACGGTAAGGTTGGAGTTTTAAGAAAACCCAATCATCTTGTCTTTTTTTTGAAAAGGCCTCATCAAAATCTTTTGCCTCTGTTGGTCCAAACCTGGCCCAAAGTTAGCTTCAAATTCTACCCACGTCCTCTCCCTTCCTTCCACTCTGTAGGTGCGTTTCAACCACTGAAACCATTGATTCATTTCCCCTTCGAGATGGTATGCAGCTAAACTCACTTTTTGGGGGTCGATTGGGTTGGGAAATCTGATCAGAATTTGATCCTGACCGTAGCGGAATAATTACGAAACATTTTTGCATCTTTTGATTTCTCAAAAATCAAGATCGCTTTAATTCTATAAAATGATTAATATAAATTGTAATAAAACATAAACTTAATTCGTACCTTATTTCAAAGCTTGATCTTTATCTTGTTGTATCCCTCAAATCATTCCTGAAACCAATCCGTTTCAATTATCGTAGCTGCACAAATGTTTCAAAATCAAATTCTAATTAAATACCAATTATGCCCATATAAAATTCAATATCTCATATTGATCCTTATTTATTAAATATCTCATATTTAATCATAAAGTTTCTCAAACTTTACAATCAAGTCCAACTTAATTAATTTAACTTTACTCTCTTCAACTTATTCTATATGTGAGAGCTATTAGATTCTCAAATATATTAGCAATGATTATAAATTCTAATTCTAATTCATAATTAGAATTAGATAAATTAAAACTCCTTCTAATTTATCTTTAATTCTCTGATTAAAAAATTTATAATCATATATCAAGATTGGCGTCTAGCAATGCATCATGACCACCTAAATATTTAGGAGTGTCAAAATGATTTTGACTAACCTTTTCGTGTGTAATTTTTCTATATAATTTAATCCTATTGTCAATTAATGTTCCAAATAGATATAGAGTATGAAATTAATGTCTACTCTATTTTAAGTCGAATTATATTAGTTCTCCGTCATTAGCTATTGATTCAATTGATGACACTTGTAAATTATTTACAAAGAATCATTTCACTTTGGTGAAGGATTTCTTGAATCAATACTAATCGAGAACAATGAAACATTCTCCTTAATTACTTTAGCGTGATGAATTTTATCTTGATCACACAACTACCTCTATATAGTTCACGTTACATCCATTGACTACCGATTAAATGATCCATGATTAAATAGATCATAAGTAGTATCAAAACAAAGCAAACCCTATATAAGATAACTTTAATGACCTCACGTCAAAGGATCATTTAGACAATCATCACAATAAGAATTCTATAAACACAAGTAATATTCCAAATGGATTTCTCATATCGGGTCTGTTCAGTGAACTTGTTCTTTAGCAAGTACCCATACGTTTGTTTAAGTATCTCTATACTTTAGCCTATGAGATTGACTACTTCCTTTATAAGGAAAACAAAACATATGCTAGTCCTTTTATGTTCTATTAATGTCCAATCTTAATAGAACAATGACTAGGAACATTTAGCAATAATACATAAACGCAATATGAATCTCATAATTATAATCTCAATATATTCAATTTGCAATATACAATTATCCCATGGACTTTATCATATACATCTAAACATGTACAAGATAAAGAATACCTTTAAATAATTTATCACTAAACTACAACCAAATCGATTGGCTGTAGGGAATAAACTAACATGTTGTTCCCTAGTGTTCAAAGAATAGCTTCACTTTATTAAACCATTCGGTGGGGTTGTTTCTAGCATACATTGGAAACTCTAATTTCGCTAGCTTGGAGTCGAATGTGTAGCAATCATTCTCCATTCCATCTAGTTCGTCTCTCCAGTTAACTGTACGCTCAGTTCCATTCTGCCCTGGTGTGTTGCTACTCGAACCTTCACGATTAGACATCAACGTGTCCGTTATTCGCTTAAGGCTTTCCTCGATTTGCCTGAACTTATCTGCAATGCCGATCTCTATACAACTCATGGTGTCTTAGAGTCTACTGAGATCATTTTTCAGGTTCTCGAGTCCCTCCTTGTTTGAAGCCATTTTCCTTAGCTCTGATATCAATTGATAAGGTCCTAGACAGAGTAAGTAAATAACTGATAGAACTTTCGATAATTACCTAAAATAGTCTTTGATAGATTAATAGAATTCAAGATGCCTTTGCTCAATACTGAAGCTTGCTTAAATGGAAGAATTGCCTAATGCCTTCCTGCTATCTAGGAGACATGATCTCTTGTGGCACCAAAATAGCAGCCACAACGAATACGTGATAAGGATAAAAATTAAAAGATAAACTAGAAGATAATAAAAAGTAACTGCTTTGACCTATTATAGTGGAGTGCTTTATGCTTGCTAATCTCTCTTATTCTCTTCTCCAAAATACTTGGGATTTTTTTACTGGTATCCTAAGTGATCTCCTAACACACTTGTAAAGATATTTTAGAGTTCTAGACGTTTTTCAATTTAAATCTTCTACTTTTTTAAAATCATTATAAAGAGTGTCATTTTATTTTAAAAAATTATCATTAGGATAATTAACTCTTGGAAATAAGTCTTTAAAATAAATTCCCTTTTTATAAAAATTTTCTCAATAAAAAGATATTTTCATCAATTCTTATTATTATTTGCTAAAATTTGAGCCATCATTGTCGTCATTGTCATCGTGTCTAAGCGTCTTCTTTGTGCTAGCTTTTCACCAATTGCTTCGAATGACAAATATACAAACCTTTTGTATTTGGATCAATTGTGAAACACTGCCCGTCTTTTCCATTTGAGCGTTGGTTTAGTGTAACCGAATTTCACTTTTAACTGCACTTCACTAAGTATGAATTCCATTTCTTAAAATCATATTAATGAATTGCCTCCATAGTCCTTTAGGGGGTAGTCGAGTTGGTGGAGTGGGAGGACATGAGATCGAAAGGTCCTTTGTTTGAATCTCCCTATTTACTCTCTCTGGATCGAGCCTGTCATACAGGACTTGCCCAATGTAGAGTATCCGATTGGTGTGATTTGCAAGCTATTACATCAATCCGAATATTTATCTAGTGTATAACTAAAATACAACAGCTAAGGGTTCTCCGCTCCAAAAACAATTGATGCCTTTAAAAATTCCACCGTTAACCGTGGTATGACTTTCCCTATGATGAAACATTTACCGCTTTATCACTGGCCAATTAGGTATAATGAATTTAATGGCCCCTTTCTTTTATAAGATAGATTCTTCTTAGCATCCAATTGACATGCGACTTTTTTGTTTCTTCTTTTTTTCCTCCTCAACTAATTCCTTGATGTTTATCTTGCCACTAGCTTGTCATAACTGTCTCTCACATTATATTTGATGGTTTTGTTCGCATTACATCAATTTCATAGGTGTTTATTCAATTTATTTTAGATTATTGAGTTAGTCCTGATTTATGACTTTTGATATTTGATTAAATCAGACTTCATTTTACTGTGATCTCTCCTTTAATCAGTGATTTAATAACTTTGTTAATGATGTATTGATCCAGTGGATGTCTATTCAACTTTGAGTTATGTTTGAGCTAGGTATTTAAGTATTAATTGGGTCATGCATCCATCTTATTACAAGTTTTTAGCTTCATACAATCGGATGTCTGTTCAATTACAAGTATTAATTGGTGGATGTCTATTCAATTTACTTCAGTTGATTGAGTTGTGCCTAATTTATGTCTTCTGGTATCGATTGGGCCAAATGTCTATTATATTATGATCTCTTCTTTAACCAGCAACTAGATGACCTTAGTTTTTGCTACCTTTATTTAATGGAGATTGTTTTAGGCATCAACATGCTCAAATTTGTCATTGAAAAAATACATTCACCTTTCCACATTATCGGAATGACCGTATATATTTTCAAATCGATTTGATATAAGGGGCTTTTCAACATATAACTTATTTTCTTTTACCATTTTGTTTTGTAGGTTCTTTAAAGATGGCTACTCTTAAGAGGTTATTTTTGTTCTAATGTTGATTCACGTGATCACCCAAAAATAAAAGTCTAATTTTAGGTTTCAAGTCTACCAATGGAGGCTTTGCCTTTAAATATCTCAAGCTAAAGACTATTGGACTAAATGATCATTTTCATATTGGAAGTAACAAACAAATTCTTTCATATTTAAGAGAGAAATTGTTTTGATTTGAAAAAAAACTATTTTAAAAATAAGAAACTTCTGAATTGAGCTTTTGTCAAAAGAGTGTGTTTTTATTTTTGAAAGAAATTGAGAAGTTTGCAAATTTTTTCAAGTATACTAGTCGATCAATCTAGGACAATGGTTTATAAATATTAGGTTTTTAGGTAGTCCAGTGCCTCTTGAAAGGAGTAAAAATGTATAATGTGAGTTTATTAGTGCATTGATCAACACATGTTCAACCAATACCTTTGTATAGGTAACTAATATGGTTTAAAGGTAAAAAAATTATGTATCATGAGTTTATCTTAATGTTGGTTGATAAATTGGTCGACTAATATAATACATTAGTTGACCAATCCCAATGTTACTAGTCATTGCAATAATAATTTTTGTTTTAATGAATTTTTTATGCTTTTTAGAGTAAATAGACCACAAAGAGTTATGGAAGTTGGTTATATATACTAAAATTTTGTTCAAGATTTGAGAGAGTAAATAGTGCATATATATATATATTACATATTACATAATACATATTCAATCTATGTTTATTGGCGTGAGTAAGAAAAGAAGCTTTGAGTTGTATAATTATTGTAATGGGAAAATTACTTAGGATACATATAGTGAGGGTTCTTCTTGACCTTAAACTAGATTTATAAAGGGTTTCTCTTCACCAATGAAAAAGGAGGACAATTATTCTCTTTACCAATAGCAAAGAAGATGTTATATGCAAGGTTGCTCTTCATTTGTTGAAGAAAAAAATAGTGAATTTCTAAGTTAAGCTTATGAGGTAGACATAGGCTAATTGTTGCTTAGTCGAACCATTATAAATCAAATTTATCTCTTTTTTCTACTCTTTTTTATTCATTGTGATTGCTTTTATAATTATTATATGTGAATTTGCCACAATTATTCATTAGTTTAGAAAATGGTAAATAGGGACCACCTATAATTCTCTCCCTCTCGTGTACTATCTCAAGACCAATTTGGTATCACTGCCGGCCTTGTTCATTGTATTTAGATTTCTAGAAAGTTTTGATCAAAGATATTTGTGGTAGAATTTAATTTTGTTTGTAACGAAGAATGTTAATTATTTGTAGACCCTCATTCTTTAAAGGTGATCAGTACATTTGTTAGAGAACTAGAATGAATCACTTTCTTTTAGTCAAAGGGGTTGATCTTTGAGAAATTGTAGAGAATAGTCCCTATGTTATAATGATAACTATAGCTGTAGATAAATTGGAGACTAAACTAGCAAAGAATAAGAGTGAATGGAATGATAATAATAAGGGACTCATTACATTAAATAGAAAAGTGGAGCATTTTATATATATATACTCACTTCATTCATATTATTAATGCCTTTAAAAAGTCTTGGTAAGAGTTACACTAATCTTTAATCAGTGAAAAGATTTCTTAGGTTTTTATTAAAGGTTTGAGAGGCAACACTAACAGTTATATAAAAATCCAAATATTTGATCACACACATATATACGCACATATATAAACTCACTTTATTAATTCCCTTAAAGGTCTTTGTAAAACTTGCACTTATCTTTAATTAGTGAAAAGATATCTTAGGTATTTATTAAAGGTTTGAGAGGGAACAATGACATATAAGAATCCAAATATTTAATCACTTTACTAATAGAAGAGCTAGTTGGATCATCTCTCACGTATAATATGTGTATGAATGAACTGTATGAAAATAAATTGTCTCTGATAAGAAAAGAAATGGCGTTTAAAGTATCTAAGGATGAGAAAGTCAATGATGAAGAGATCTTTACAAGTGAGAATGATGATGATGATGATATAAAACTCATTATAAAGAAATTAAAAAGGTTCTTAAAAAAGAAGAGAAATAGAAAATTAAAAAAAAAAGAAAAAAGCAATTAAATTAGATGAAGCTACTACTTCCTGGAGTGAGCAACCTAAAGATATGGTTATAAAAATGTGCTTTATGGTTAATAATGATAGGCTACCCTTTTTCTTAAATTCTTATAAGGATTAAATACATCAGACCCTCTGTGGTTTAGACTTTCTTTAATTGAAATCCTTGATTTTTAAAACTATCAAAACCATTATGATTTTGTTTTTGTGACACTCAACCTTCTTGTCATCCATCTTCATTAGAAAACCTAATGGAGAACATAAAAACAGTCATTCTTATTACCTAGCATAATGATGACAATGCCATTATGCTTTATATGACATCATTATTCAAGTTGTAATGACACCATATGAAGCATTTGATCTGCTTCAATTTATGGTCGAGAAAGAAAATCAAAACCACTGAAAAAAATCAAAACCATAGTTGTTTGGAGATGAGAATGGAGACATCATTATTCAATCTAGTTTGACTAGAGATATTTGGTAAGCAAACTGCAACCACTATAGAAGTAAGCTAAAGTTTTATTTCGTTAAAGTTTTAGTTTACAATTTCTAGAATTCATATTGGTTGTTCAAATATGTATTAGAATTAGTGGCTAATCATTCACAGTCTTCAAAGTATGCTCGAAGAAATTGAGAAAGGCTATCAATAAATAAATGATAATTCTTAGTAATATGGTGAAATTTTAGGTTGGCCACAATCTTTGTTAATGATGCTGATAAAGATTTGGTTGAGATTGGTAAAGATTTACTGCTTACATTATCTTTTTTACTTATTATTTTTGATATGGTTAAAACAAAATTTCTGAATTTGTATTATGTAAATTTGATAACACAAGCTTTACACATTCATTTTATATCTTCTAGTAGTGATTGCTTGCATTATAATTATTTGTTTCCTTAATTTTATATTTTTATTATTACTTCATAAGAAATGGAATCATTGATAAGAATAGAATGAGTTTCTCATAGAAAATGATAACTTAGAAGATGCAAATTATAAGGAAATCTGATTAGAAAAGTGTTAATAGACATTTTTTTATATTTTCTTTCATCTATCACAAGTTAATTATTTTATGTAAATGAACATGTAATTGGTTTCATTTTATATAAATGAACATGTAATTGGAGATCTAGATGTGATTAATCGTTAAACTTAGATAGGTAATCGAAGGAACTTGGGTTTATATGACTTGAATGGTGATGACTTGGGCATGCTTGATGCTAGGTAGTTGACTAGTTACTAGTTAATTATATCAAACCTAGTTTTATTAAACTTCTTTTTGTTACAAAATATTTTTATTGAATTGGATTAATGGTTAGTTAAGGATAGAAATGAATTTGTAATTAATTGTTAATGTTGATTTTTCACTAAATATGAATACATTATATGATAACCAAAAAAGGCTTTTGATATATGGAATAATTTACATCAAGCAAGTGTGCAATCACATATCCATACATATTTCAATTATGAATTGAAGCTCCTTTATAGAATTCTTGGATAACAAATAATCTTAAAAAGAGGTTCTTTAGATGTTTGAAATATAAAGTAAACTATGTAGAGTTTAATTATCATAAGAAAACAACATTGTAAGAAAATTATAACTATTTTTATTACTTGTTATAGGGAAAAGAATATTACAATATCTTAGAGCGATTTGACCAAAAAAATTTATTCCAAGAAATGTAGATGTCATAAATGGCTTAAGAGAAAAGAACATATTAATGGCATGCAACGTACAAAAGGGCAATGATAGTAAACTTAGTTAGATATAGGATTTGATGAAATTGGTTTGGATTATATCTAGTGCTATCATTAGTGTTTGTATGCAAAAAAATATAGGAATGAACTAAAGTTTTATGTATGCATGAACCTTAAAAAGGTAGTAAAAAATGTATCTATACAGGTAATTGTAACA
Organism: Erythroxylum echinodendron; assembly: GCA_027575705.1. Lineage (NCBI taxonomy): Eukaryota > Viridiplantae > Streptophyta > Magnoliopsida > Malpighiales > Erythroxylaceae > Erythroxylum > Erythroxylum echinodendron. Next base: position 31,077,864 of record JANZXR010000006.1, read on the forward strand.
AATAGTAAGTGTATGACCATTATTTCTTAAATCATTGAAAATAAGCTCATGCTTTATTTGATGTGTATCTAATGGTATCATTCACATGTAAGTGGCAATGCATATGACTCTAAACATTTCACTACAAGAAAATAACACATCACTGACATAAAATTACCAGCAAAAAATATTTCGCAATAAATTAGCGACGGAAATTGATTTACAGTTGGTAAATTTGTCAAAAAAATTGATTTTTTATGACCACCAAAATATCCGTCTGTAAACGTGGACTGAAATTATCCCTGTGACTTTCTCGACGGAATATAGCAACAGAAAAGTAAAGTCCGTCATAAAAGTAGGCGGAAATGACAGGTGGGAAAAATAAGTGTAACATCCCCTAACCAATGGGACGGGTAAAATAGTAATTTGGAACGGGTTAGGAGTATTTAAAATTGTATTGTTATGTTCATGCATTCATATATGCACGAAAATAGTGAATTTTGCAAATGTAAATGACTGTACATGCATTCATGACATTTCCCGGTATAATTGTGAATGAATGCAATATATGAAAAATATGCTTTGTGTGCATAAAAAATTGTGTTGGAGAGGTCATTGTAGTTTTCTAATTTTTAGAGAATTTTAGAAATTTTTTGGAAAATTTTCGGGGTCGTTTTTGGACTAGGAAAACTGTCAAATGACAGAATAAGGGTTTCCCGGTAGTGGAAATGACTGTCCAATGGCACTGGAAACTTAGACATATGAATTTAGGAATTTTTGAATTGAGCCATTGGAATTTTGGAGAAAAATTGGAATTGAATTGGAAGAAAAATGAAGAGAGCTAATGAGAGTGTGACATGTGGCAAGTGACACCTACATGTCCACCTAATGTAGTCATTAATTAAAGTCTCCATTTACTTTGTCATTCACGACTCTTCCATTGAATTCGTCTTTGCTTTTTCATGTTAAAGTGCTAAGTGTATTTTGAATGAAAAAATTGCAACATCCGTAGCTTCTCCTCCTTTGTTCTTCGTGAGTGTGATTTTTTCTCTTCTACTATTCCTACACCTTGTCTTCTCTTCTTTGGTTCTTTTAAAAGCCTAACCTCAACCTTACACCCTCAAGATGATGATAGTCATGCATGGTGATGATGAGTACGTGTATGGTGTGGGAAAGAAGTGAATTTTGTGAAGTGTTGTAGACTTGAAGAATTTGAAGTTTAAATAGGTAAGAGTTGTGTTTTATGTGCTTAATTGATAGTTAAATGCATAAATTGTGGTATTATGTGAATTAATTGCATGATATTGTGTTTTGATTTAATTGGGTATGTTAAGTCTTGGATGATTGATGATGGATGAGTTTGAAGTAAAGAAATGAGAGGTTATGTAGTATAGGTAAATTGAGATGTTTTAGATGGATTGAAATTAAAGGATGATTGAGTGTGTGTGGGCTGTAATTTTGTAGACTAATGTTTAAGGATAGGTTGTAAGAAGGTTTATGGTGAATATATGAAGTGAATTGAGTGTTGGTTGGTTTAGTAATGGTATGGAAGATGTAGAATGTGGGTTAGGTTGTGAATCTGGAAATTTTGCTTTGTGTATGTTTCAGTGTTTCAACCATAACTTTTTACGTGGTTATGCAATTGAGTTGATTTTAACCTTAATTTAAACTTGAAGAGTTTGGATACAATTCTTGTGAAGGAAGTGATGCTTAATTATGGCCTTAAGAATTTCAAATTTGGACATGAATGAGAGTATACGTGTAGGCATGAATAGTGCAACTTTAATGACACTAAAGTTGGATTTGTGAGCTGAAACTTTGGAAATTAATCTGGGTTGATTGAGGCAGAATTTGTTAAATTGGTCTTCATGAAAGTTATAGATTTTCTTGTTATATTTCTATCACCATAAAGTATGAAAATTTTCAATATAAGGATTGAAAGTTATGACTTGTTGAATTTCGGATGTATGTTAAAGATTAAGGTGATTTGTGTGTGAAATGTCTCTAAGTATGGGTTTTGTAGTTACTGTACTTTGCAGCCAATTCTGGACTGTTATGGTTTAAATTAGCTCAAGTGTCTTATGGAAAGTTGTAGAGGAATGTCTTAGTTTTGTAATGATGTATAATATGCTATCTTTGGATGTAAGAATTGT
>JANZXR010000006.1:31091183-31126650 GCA_027575705.1 Erythroxylum echinodendron
CAAAGGTTATAAATAAAATGGGCCAATTTGAGTATTCAACTTTCTGTACTTTATGATTCATCGCTGTAATGTAAAATCTTTTGAATAAAAGAAAAAGTGGGCCCAAAGTAATGATCATTGATAAAAGTATTCAAAAAAAATTATACCGACTTTTGTTTAGTGAAGTGATGTGACAGCCACCCTCGTGGATTTGGATATCACTGTCGATATCGGGTTCGGGTCCGGTGGGAGTGGGGTGTTACAGTAGGTAATTTTCAAATAAATAGGCTTAAACAATTGTTGAATCTAAGTGCCTTTATCATTTTAATGCTTATAATTTAACAACTGTGATCTTAATATTTATAATAAAAGCAAATTCTAAAATCATCCATCTATACATGATAATATATATCAAAGAATAAAGAGTTTAAAATTTTAGTATTTTTACTCTTAGGCTTAAAAGCTCACGATAAAGTGTATTGTCTTATATGCATAAATAGTGTGCAATTTCATTCAAATTGACTATTTCATGTATTACTAACAATATGACTTATAAAGGTAAGTTTATTCTAGCTATCATCCTTTTATATACTAATTCAAATTAATAATCAATCACGAAACAAAGTATTTATGGAAAGATTTCAACTAATTCAAGATATCAATAATAAAATTTAATAACAAAGATTATAATAAGCTTAATAAAATTGCAATCCCCTTCCCTACACTTAAAGTTGTACGTTGTCCCTAATGTAAACAATATAAGCATATCAAAATCAAAAGTGAGAAAGTGAAGTTTGGTACTTCTCTAAGTAATAAGGTTTTCAACTTTTGATTTCAATGAATTTGGGACTGTCCATCTGATACTAGATACAATAGTCTTTGTAAAATGTAAATAATAGGGATAACAAGATAAAAGGAAAAGAAAATAAAAATATGAAAATAAAAATAATATAAACGAAAATAAATCTTAATTATTAAGTTGCCTTCCAAGTAGTGCTTGCTTAACATCTTTAGCTTAACGTACCTTTTATGCTCAAGGTGTCTTATACAAGTTAGGTTTTTGTAGCCTTACCATAGGTTCCAAGACCTACAAGTAAGTTACATTCTATTGCTTGGTGCCATGTTTCTCTTTCAATTTATTGTCCTGAACTTGTGAAGGTTCCTATAGACCTGTAATGGTAGTGTCCTGTAAAATATCAGATAGATTACAAAACTCACTAGATTTAAGTACATCAATAAGTTTAAGGACATGATTAATAATATTATATATACTCTAAAAATTTCCTCTTCACCCCCACCTTTAATGATAACTTGCCTTTTTCAAAATCTATTATTAACTTAGCAGTTATTAAGAAAGGTCAACCAAAGACTAGAGACGCTTCTAAGTCCTCTTATATGTCAAAAATCACAAAATCAGCTAGGAATATAAACTTATCAACCTTAACATGAATATCTTGTATGAATCCCCTAGGATATTTTACTGATCTATCAGCTAATTACACACTAATCCTAATAGGTTTAAGTTTCCATATTCCCAGTTTCTCAAATAACAAAAATGACATTAGATTAATACCAAACCCTAGGTTGGCTAAAGCCTTGTCTATTTTTAAAAATTGTAATTTGATAAGGGATAGTTAAATTCCCTAGATTAGTAGATAGTTAAACTCCCTAGATTAGTAAACTTCTTTAGTAGTTTATTTTTTTCAAACATCTGAGCTCCTTTCACTCAACATAACAGTCTCCAACTTCTCCAACATTTCCTTGTTTGATAGTAGCTCTTTTAAAAGTTATATATGCTTCAATAGCTGCATAAGAGCTTCAACAAGAGGTAAGTTAGACTAGAGTTTATTAAATGGTTCAAGCAACTCCCCAAGCTACGTATCCATTTAATCTTTCTTCACTTTAGAAGGATAGGGGATGATATGTTAATATTCCTTGACTTTTTTACAAGGACATTCATCTTCAGCTATTTATATGAAAATTGTTATATAGTTAAATCGCAAATAACTTCTATATACTTGTTTAAAAATAAAATAGAATAAGCTGAAAGATAGAAGATAGATGCTGCAATTTTTATACTGGTTCACCCCAAACTGTAGGCTACGTCCAGTCCTCAGAGTTCATCTGAGTTTTCATTATTCTTCAACAAGTTTATAAGTATTCTTTCTTCCTTTCCAAAGCCTTTTCAGGTCTCTTACACCAAGTATTCTTTCAGCTATCTTAGCCTCTCTAGGCTTTTAGCCTTTTCTTTCTCTCACTAGAAAGATATTGTGAGCTTTTGTTATATTAGGGTTGGCTCTCTTGTATCATGCTATAGAATTTTTCTTTTCTAAGTAAACACTTGAAAGCTCAAAGATCAATAATTGTTCAAGGTTTTCTAAAAAGTTGTTCAATCTTTGACTACAATTAGTATTTATAGTCTAAGTCTCCAACTGCTTCTTAATTCTTGATAACTGCTTCTTGAATCTTGATAACTGCTATTTAGTTGAGTTTTGTAACTAACTCCAACTAACTAACTATCCGACGTACTAGCGTATCTTTTGTTTTATATCGTCTGTATTTTTCTCTTCTTCTATGTTTTTCTTCTTCTGTATCTTCTGCTTCTTCTGTGATTTTCTTCTTCTGTGCTTTGCGCTTCTTTTGTGTTTTTACTTCTTTTGTGCTTCTTCTGTGTTTTTTGCTTCTTCTATGTTTTTACTTCTTTTGTATCTTCTCCTTATTCTGTGTTTTTACTTCTTCTGTGCTTTGTACTTCTTCTATGTTTTTACTTCTTCTATATTTTCTGCTTCTTCTGCGTTTTCCTTCTTCTGCGTTTTGCGTCCTTCTATATTCTCCACTTCTTCTATGTTTTTCTTTCTTCTATGTTCTCCACTTCTTCTGTGTTTTGCTTCCTTTTGTGTTCTCCACTTTTTCTGTGTTTTTCTTTCTTCTATGTTTTGTACTTCTTCACACTTAACACACTCATCAAACCAGTTCATTTATTTCTAACATTATTATTATTTGATTGTCCTCAAAATTAATCATCGTGAAGTCCTCTTGACTTAACAAATTTTTTATTATAAGTCATCCACTGTAGGTGATCAAGTTGGAGAATCCGTTGACCTAGAGTTTGTATGAGCCAATAGAGAGTCTCCTATACCTTGATTTGATCGAATGCCTCTAAGAATCCCTAAGAGGAGAGAAAGGAGGTATGATAATGTTGGACCCTGAAATTTTTTTAGTAAGCTTGAATTGAATGAATTTGGTGATCTTATGGTTAAATCATTTTATTTAATCAGAGCTTAATTATTAAGTTAAGTCCAGGAGGACTTCTTTCATATATTGATCGAAATTGGAAAAGTTAAATTCAAGAATTAAGAATGCATAAGGGTATTTCGGGTAGATTACTAAGGTTAGAAGCCTTAAGGCATCAAAGGAAGGGAAAATTGGATTTTTAACACTCCTTAAGGGTAGAATGGGAAGAGAAAAATATTGTCTTGTAAATAAGAAGATAAAAACGTGAAAAAGAGAGAGAAAGAAGAAGAGAAATTTCGGTGGAGTTAAAATAATAGAACTTTAAACTAGGTCATGATTTCTCTTAGTCTTAAAGAGAGAATCTGAGCTTACTCAAGAAGGGAAAAAGAAAGAGGAAGAGAAGAGCCTTCTGTAGAGCTAAGAATCTCATTGTTTGGTGAAGATTCAAGGTACTTAGATGTTAAATCTTTTGGAGTTTTGAAGGGCTTTTGGTTTAAAGAGCTTAAAAAATATATGGATTTAAGTATTCTAGGATCTATTTTAGTGAATGTACCTTATGGGTTTATTGAAGTCCGAATTTCTATTGAAAGGGAGTTGTGTCTTTTATGAAGGAAAACAAGGAGGGATTCGAGAGAGACAAGAGGAACAAGAGGAAAGACTTCTGTAAATCCAATACCTAAGAAACTAAGGATTTCAAGGTGGGTTACAGCTTTATGATTAAACAATAGGCCATTAAAGTGTTTTCTTTTACATGAAACATGAAAGATTTCATTTACTTCAAAAATGTGCATTTGTTTGTTCTTGTTTGAGTTGTAAAGGTGTTATATGTTTATTCTGAAAAGTTACGAGTTTATGAAAACATGTTTTCGGATATGAAAAGCAAGTTTTCAAGAATTGCCATTTTGGGCAAAAAGTACAAGATCATGACATACATGTTATGTAGGTTTTAGTTTGGTCCATTCTGATGTCAAGTGCTCTTAGACTAAAGGCTTCTCCCGTCTGCCCACTAGTGGCATGGAGCTCTTTCATGGGCTCCTTCATGTTCACGACTACACAAAGCCACTAAGTGGGATTGTGCTAGTTCACTCTGTTTACGACTTTACAGGATCATTATATGGATTGTATTAGTTTGTTCTGTTTATGGACCATTCCATACCATTTTGATGTGATTATAAGTTATTAAGTTTGATGCATACATGACTTAAAGCTGAACATGATTTGTTTGTCTGAATACGATTTTTGAGAAACAACAAAGTTCTGATTTTCCAAGTAATTTTCTAAATTGCATATTTCAATGAGTTTTGAAAAAGTTCCTGCTTATTTCTTGATGAAAAACCTGCTACCCACGAGCTTTAAGCTCACCCCTCCCAACTCTGTCCCATTCAGGTGAAGAATAAGAGAGTGAATAGTCAAAAGTCAAGGCAGCACTCCAGTCTGCACATATTCTTTGTACTCTTAAGTTAGATTTTTAGAGAACTTAAGGCTTTAGTGACCTTTCAAGCATTACTGTTCAAGTGTATTGATGTATTGTGGTTTGTAAGGTTATTAAAGCCTTGTAAAACCAACATTTGTTCAAGGATGAATGAAATATATGTATGTTCTACGTATGATTATGATAACTGCTAAGTTTCCACGTTGCATGAGTTGATCCAATGAATTTGAGGCTTTGAAAAGCAGTTGAGGTTTAGGTTTGTGTATTTCTGACTTTGGATTTGGATGAATAAGGGTTTCTGGAAGGATTTAAGTCTCCATTCAGTAAGGCAGACGCAAAGGAAGAATACAGACGAAAGGAATCGTCTGTACTGACGTCACAACACAGACACAAAGGAAGATATAAAGGAAGGGTATCATCTGTGTTGATGTCACACACAGACGCAAAGGAAGACAGACACATGAAACATAGACGCAAGGGATAGTCGGTGCTGACGTCACACACGGATGCAAGGAACACAAATGACACATCATAACACAGACACAAGGAATCGTCTGTGATGACACGTCATAAGACAGACGATAGTAAGGCAGACAATAGAAAAGCCGACGATAGAAAGGCAGACGGTAGAAATACAGACGATAGAAGAGGGGTCAACCTAGACGATGAAAGTCAACTATAGATGATAAAACCCAGACGATAGAACTTAGGCCATAAGTACACACAGACAATGGGCTAACCACAGATGATATAAAGAAGAAGTTAAGTCAGTATTATTAAACCGTCAGTTACTTGGAATTGAATACAGAATTCACTAATCAAGGATTAAGAATCAATTTAAGGCTTATACCAAGTACAAGTCGTGGGACAAGATGGTAAGAAGTGATCAAGATGAAGTTTCAGGTTAAGGTTTGTTCTGGTGAGGGCACTCTACCCTTGTGTGATGTGCGTCCAGATATCACTTAGGATGTTGGCCACGTGCCTCACAAGAGGAGGGGGCTCAACAGATAAACTCAAAAAGCAAGGGGCTGTGGACTTCTACGGAAGTACACACCCTGTTGAGGCACAACGATGGTTAGAGACAGAAATAGTGTTAGATCAGATGGACTATGAGTCAGATAAAAGGTTTGACTACACCGTCTCACTACTGTAAGGTCTAGCTAACTAATGGTGGAAGGCTATTCCAAGCAGTACCACTAGGCCTTATAATTTAAAGTAGGAAGACTTTGTGAAAGTCTTTAAGGAGAATTACATGCCGAAGATCTACATGGATAGAAAAATGAAAGAGTTCCTAGATCTGAAGTAAGGCAATCTCATAGTGGCTGAGTACGAGATACGATTCAATGAGTTGATGTGATATGTTACTGCATTAGTTCCTACTGAGGAGGAAAAGTACAGATAGGTTAAAGACGAGCTGAATATGGAGATAAGGACGAGCCTAGCTATTACAAATATGAGCAGTTTTTTAAGCTAAGAGTTACCTGGATCCTAGTAGAATAGTTGTTGAAAGATGGTCAAGGAGAATATAGATAGGAGTTTTGAATGAAGAGACCTGGTAAGTCTCAGGTTGATTATGGAACAAGGTTTAGTAAATTCCAAAATAGATCACTCTAATCTCAGACCAGATCAAGATAGCCAGGATTTAGACCAAGGGGCAGTTTTGCATAGACTAGTAGTGGAAGAGGTACAGTATCTGGGCAGATGCCTAACTATGAACACTATGGGAAGAAACATAGTTGGGAATTTTGGAAGTTGACATTATTTTGCATTTATTGTGACTCCTTTGAATATCAGATCAGAGATTGTCCTATATTTTTCAAAGCATAGTAAAAAATGAGAGGAGGAACAATGACTGAGACAACTATCCAGCAGAGTAGAGCAAGTGGATCAGGAAAGAGAGGCAGAGGTACACGAAGAGTGAGTTTAGCTGGTCCTACTGTCAGGACTAATGTGCAGAATAATCAGCCGTATTCTTAGGCCAGGATTTATTCTATCACCAGACAGAAGGCTCAAAACTCTCCAGATATGATAGCAAATGTGTTAAATGTCTTTAATTTTGAGGCATTTGCATTAGTAGATCCAGGATCTACACATTCATTTATCACACCATATTTGGCATCTAAATTGCATTATGATAGGGAGATGTTAAAATGTGGTTTAGAAGTGAGTACACCGATAGGTAGTACTGTAGTGACAGTAGAAGTATTATAACACCCTACTTCCATAGGGCATCTGCTCAACATCCTGTGGATGTTCAGGAACATGCACCATAAAGGCGGTAGGTTAGACAGTCACATTGACTTATATGAGATCATAATTAAGAACAATTAACACAATATCTAAAACTCAATTCCTCATTTCATTTATAAAAGTATAGTTATAATGTAGTTTTTCACTACAAGATCCACATATATATACAATATCAAAAGCCTATCAGAGTCTACTACTCTTTTTTTTACAAATTATACTATATGAAAGAGGAATTATACAAAAACTCTAACTCTTTAGTCTCAGCCAACTAACCTTTGAGCCATTTCTAAAGTTTAAAATGCAGTACTAGGTTTCTTCTAATTTATCTTAAAAGCTAAGTCTCCTCTCTCGTACTTGAAAAGTCACATTGTAATTTTGATCAGTTTTATGAACTTAGTGAGCAAGCCATCATCGATGTGCTCAATCATTTCAATTCACACAGACAGTTTACATTTGAATTCACAGACAATTTATATCATCACATAATGAAGATCACTTTACTAATCATCATATTGAATCAAATACAATTTTGCTCACTTATTTCACATTTTTCATTTAGAACAGTTTCAATAAACCATTTCAATCATTCAAAACATATATATCAAAATGTATACGCAATGCACATGTGACTCACTTTCAGTTGTTATTTTGTTATGACCAAGTGCCTTTTTAACTGTCCCGTATTCATTATGGATATCGGGCTTATTGAGAACTATCTTGTATCCGTTGGTGATACTAGACTCATTTTACATATTGAGCTTGTGGCTCTTATACACATTTTGAGCTTTAAGCTCTTTTTCGCTGACTACTCTGATTATAACTGCCCTTATCTAATCATGCATCTCATGTAATGAAATGCAACAAAGTCATATATATGTCATCAGTCACTTTTATTTAGTTTCCATACTCACTTTCACATTTTCATCGGACATAATTCTGGCACTCAACATAATTGTTGAGAACACATATTTCTTTTAGATACACATTTAATGAGGCACTTCTAATACTATTTCAAATATCAAACTCCTCAGACCATGCAATAATTGAAAAGTTATCAAATACAAACAATCTTAATAAGAATATCTAGGATACTCATAGTACGCTCCAGATAGCTATTACCTTGATGTCTCGACAATGTCTGGTTGCGGTCATTCGATTTGCACTTCTATATCAAGCCATACACACAGATTACCAATTTGCTTAATCACATAAGTATTTAATCATACACATATGTATATGTTTTAGGTACAATGGATGCTCAATGACATTCTCGGGTATGTATCCTTAATCCACATCTCATAATCGTTCTTTATTCTCAATATATACTTATCAAATACTTCATCAACTTGTTCAAGCATCAAATAGGTTCATTTCAAGCCTCATTCAAGCCAAAATACATTATAAGAAAGTATCTTATCATTAGCTATTTCAAACATCACTTAAAAGATAACATTTCACATTCAAGCCTTGCTTATGATCGTGGTGGACATTCCATCAATCGTGAAAAAAGCCATTGTAACAGTCCATGATTGTGGGGACTCTATCATGATTATGACAAAACCTAAAAAATCCAGGCCACTATCGTGGGGGCTGTGCCATGATCGTGCCCTATCTGTCTTCCTTTAGTTTTCCATAAATTCCATAACATAAACAACATCATTAACACTCCAATTTTTCCAGAATTCATACCCATTTATGCAGTTCCATTTCATACGAATTTAACTACCATATTGATTGCATTAAAACTCACAAAGCTCTACTCAATTGATTCATTTACCATTCACTTAATATTATCATACATGCATTCCTAACTCTTTCCACATTTTATCTCTTTCATAATATATTCAAGACATCTCTGGCATAGTTAATCACTTCTACTTCATTTCCTTGTCATTCTCTCCTCATTTACATCTCAATATCAACCATTTAAAACAATCCATGAATCATTGTTCATTAATCATACAAAAAATTAAACATAATCTTTATCATTCATTATTATACCAAATCCTCACTTCTCCGCAATTCAAGAACATTACTTAACACTTGTCTTAAGCATAAATTTCACCTTTTATACCCTTAATTTACAATCTATTTCATGTACATAACAACTTATAACTCATCGTTTTCATACTCTCAAAAGCGAATACAAACACATAATAATCCATTAAATTTTCTGCATTTTTTATCAACCCAAAATAGGACATAAACACATTTCTTCGTTCATCTACTTTAAACTCTCATTCAAAACATCATTTTCATAACCAATCTATCTAAAAAACATCCCTATTACATTTCATAATTTATTACTCATCATATAAAAAAAAATATGATATAAACCTACTTATTTTCTCATCCACATTACAGTATATTTAACTCCCCTATCATGATCATTTCAACTTTAAACTATCATCACATATGTTTATATTTACACAACCCATGAAGATTAATATGCTACTTACTTGATTAACTCAAATTTTCTTCAAAATCACGTAAACCGTAGCTCTACTAACATACATGATCATCAACTTTTTAAGAAGGAAAAAGGCTAGGTTTCATTAAGAAGAAGAAATAACAAAAAAACTCTTATAGTGGGTAAGTGAAGGATGATAGCAAAGTTCAACATTGAGAGGGTAAGAAGAGAGTGTCGTGAGATAGAGAAGAAGAAATAAAGAATATGAGAAAGATAACTTGTAATAAAAATGAAAGACAAAATAAAAGTTGGTGTTTCTAATGAAGGTATTAAGAGTGAGGTATGTGGCAAGTGTGCCACATGTCCTCCTTTTATGATCCCTACTTGGCCCTTTTAATAACTAGTCCACTTCTCACGTAATTTCTAATCCAATTGTCTCCCAATTTTCTATGACATTTGTCATTAAATCCTAAAGCCACTTGTCAATAATTTTTATTACCATTTGTCACTTATTTCTACTACCATTTATCAATTTTTCTTGCCACTTGACATATTATCTAGTCTAAAAATACTCATAATTTCATAAATCTCCCAAATTTAACAGATAAATTCTAAATCGCCAATTATTATTTATCAATAAAAAATCAATATATAAAATTCACTATTCACATCATAATCGTTTAAAATTGTTTATACCCCGAAATGTCAAATGAGCGCATGTACAGTGTTTGTAATGTGTATAAAAATCAACAATTCACCTGTGTGTATGCTAATGATATGCATGAGCATAAAATGTATTTCCTAATTTCTTAATGCTATTTCTCATTTACAAAAATATAGGGTTCTAACCCTTAGTATGGGAAATCGAGATATTATAAGTATATAATTGGTTTATAATTCGAGTTAATCAGGCAGAGCTAGAAGCAGACCTGATTGTATTGCAGTTAAGTGAGATAGACCTTATCCTAGGTATGGATTGACTTACTGCTCATAGGGCTATAATGAACTGCTATACTAAGGAGGTAGTTCTTGAATCTTCTAATCAGCAGAGCGTAATCTTTTGAAGTGTTAGACAAGTAGTGTCAGCCAGATTGATATCATTAATGAGTGCTTTGAGATTGATTCAAGGAGGATGTGAGTCTTATTTAGCCTATATAGTTAATACTTGTACTGAGCAAAAAGTACATGATATTCCAGTTGTTAGGGATTTCCTGGATGTTTTTCCCACAGAATTATCTAGTTTACCCCCAGATATGGAGATGGAGTTCACTATCGTTCTAGTTCCAGGTACTGCTCCTATATCTGTTCCCCTATATAGGATGGCACTTATGGAATTAAAGGAACTTAAGGTTTAGTTACAGGAGTTGTTGGATGAGGGCTTTATTAGACTGAGTGTGTCACCTTAGAGAGCCCCAGACTTATTTGTGAAGAAGAAAGATGGGACCTTGAGGTTATGTATTGATTACTGATAGTTGAATGGGGTGACAGTGAAGAATAAGTACTCGTTATCGAGGATAGATGACTAACTTGATCAGTTGTAGGTAGCTCAAGTATTCACTAAGCTAGACTTAAGATCAGGGTATTATCAGTTGAAGACAATAGAGACTAATGTACCAAAGAGTGCATTAAGGAGCATATATGGACATTTTGAGTTTTTAGCGATGCCATTTAGGTTGAAAAGTACCCCAATAGCTTTTATGGCTTTGATAAATAAGGTATTTTAACTTTATTTAGATCACTTTGTCATTAGGTTCATTGATGATATTTTGGTGTATTCAAAAAGTAGAGAGGAACATGCTGAACACTTAAGGTTAGTCCTACAAATAATAAGAGAAAAGCAATTATATGCCAAGTTTAGTAAGTGTAAATTTTAGCTTGATCAAGTAGTATTCTTGGGTTATATAGTGTCTGGACAGGGCATATAAGTAAACCCAAAGAAATTAGAAGAAGTAATGAATGAGGAAGCTTCAAGAAATGTGTCAGAGATTTGGAGTTTCCTTGGATTAGGTGAATAATACTAGAGGTTTGTCGACAGGTTTTCATTAATATCAGCCCCTTTGACAAAACTTCTGAGGATGAGTGTACCATTTAGATAGACTGATGATTGTCAAAAGAGTTTGGAGGAATTAAGGCATCGGTTAACTACATTAATAGTGTTAAATATTCCACCTGGATTTAGAGGTTATATGGTATATAGTGATGCTTCACACAAGGGATTAGGATGTGTACTGATGCAGCATGGCAAAGTGATTGCATATGCATCGAGACTATTAAGGTCTCATAAGTTTAATTATCTAGTACATGATTTAGAACTTGCCGCAGTAGTATTTTCTTGGAGGATTTGAAGACATTATCTATAGAGAGAGACATTTCATGTGTATACTAATCATAAAAGTTTGAGATATTTGTTGAGTCAGAAAGAGTTGAATATGAGACAAGGTTGGTTGATAGAATTGCTGAAAGATTATAATTACACAATAGAGTACCATCCTGGTGAAGCTAATGTGGTAGCTGATGCGTTAAACAAAAAATCAGATAGCAGTGTAGCACAAGTTCAGATAATGAGGTTACCAAATCTAGTGCATTTAAGAGCATTGAATTTTGAGTTAAATTTAGGGTAGAATGAGGCATTTTTAGCTATATTGAAGCTTAATTCATTGTTATATGAGAGAATCAGAAAAGCTCAAAGCAAGGATCCTGAATTAGTGAAGTTTATTGAGAAGTTGAAAGTGAACCCAAATTTTAAATTTGAATTGAGAAATGAGACAATGTGGTTGAAGTAGAGATTGTGTGTACCTTAAGTGGATCAATTGATAAAAGAGATTCCAGAGGAATCAAAAATAGCATCCTACGTTATGCATCCTAGTACTACCAAGATATATAACACATTGAGACAGCATTTCTGGTAGCCAGGGATGAAGATTTAAGTGGTTGAATATATGGCTAAATGTTTAACATGCTAACAAATTAAGGCAGAATGTCAGGCTTCGGTTGGGAAGTTACAGTCGTTACCTATTTCGAAATGGAAATGGGAGAGGATCACTGTGTATTTTATTATGAGTTTCTCATGGACTCTGAGGCAACATGATGCTATATGTGTTATTGTGAACCAATTGATAAAGTCAGCTCATTTCTTACTAGTGAGAGAGAGTAACTAACTGGATCAGTTAGCCAGAAAGTATATGAATGAAGTAGTGAGATTGTATGGGATCCCAGTGTCTATTGTATTAGATCAGGATCTTAGATTTACCTCGATATTTTGGAGAAGCCTAAAACAGCTTTAGTACAAGGCTGAATTTCAGTACAACATTTTATCCTCAGATAGACGAACAGAGTGAGAGAACAATTAAGACTATTGAGGATATGCTCAAAGCTTGTGTTTTGGAGTTTCAAGGAGTATGGGATCAATATGTAGCTCTGATTGAATTCACTTATAATAATTATTATCACAGTAGCATCGGAATGGCACCATACAAGGTGTTATATGGTAGAAAGTGTCGTTCACTTTTGCATTGGGATGAAGAGGGTCTAATAATTATTGAAGGCCCAGAATTGATTCAAAATACTATTGATAAAGTGAAATTGATTCGTAGTAGAGTTAAAGTAAAACAAGATAGAAAAAAGAGTTATGTGGATCAGCACTGGAGGGATATGGTGTATCAAATTAAGGATAAAGTTTTTCTGCGTGAGGAGTGTAAGGTTCAGTAAAAAGGGTAAGATAAGCCCTAGATACATTAGTCCACATGAGATTATTGAGAGAGTTGGACCATTGGCTTATAAGTTGGCATTACTAATATAGATGTCTTAGAATCACAACGTGTTTCATGTGAGTACGCTTAGGAGATATCGGTCCAATCCAACATATGTGTTACTGGCACAGAAAGTTGAAGTTGTAAGTAATACGAGTTATTTTGAAGAACATGCAAAGATAGTGGATTATCAAAATAAGCAGTTGAGAAATTGAGTGAGTCCATTGGTGAAATTCCTTTAGATGAATTATTCGAGTAAAGAAGCTACATGGGAAATGGAGGAGAAAATAAGGAGACAATACCCCTACCTATTTGATTAATTAGATAAGAATTTCGAGGATGAAATTTCTTAAAGGGGAGAGAATTGTAATATCTTGTTTTCCTATACTAATTTCTAGGACCCTAGACAACTATGCATGAGAAATAATATAGAGAATAAGTGAAATGCATTACATTCACATGCATATCATTAGCATACACGTGTGAATATTAAGTGTACACAATGCAAATACTATACATGCACTCAATTGACATTTCCTGGGGTATAAATGATTTAAAATGGTTAGGATGTGAATTATGAATTTTTATGTCTTAAATCTTGATCTAATGGTTTCAATTATTAATTTGGAATTTATTTGATACAATTGAGATATTTATGAAATTTATGTTTATTTTTGGACTAGGAGATCTAAGTGGCAATACAAATTGATTCGTGGTAGTAAAAACGAGTGATACATGGCTTTAAGGTTTTTGTAGACAAGTGGCATAGAAAATTGGGTGACAAAAAGAATAGAAATTGAGTGATAAGTGGACTAGTTATTAAAATCCAATTGGGGACCATAAAAGGATGACAACTGGCAAGTGACAAGTGTCACCACACTTGCCACTCACCACTCACAACTCTTGACTCACCACTCTTCACTCACGACTCTCTCATTTGAAAGACCAACTTTTTATTGTCTTTCATTTTCACATAAGCTCTCATCTTCTTCATTTTCTCTCTTCTTCACTCACGACAACCACTCTCACTCCACCCTCACAATCTTTGATTTTTGTCAAACTCCTATACTTGGAACTCCAAGACTATTTTTATCATCTTCATCTTATTACTAGAAAATCTAATCTTTCCTTCTTGAAAGATGATGATCGTGAAATGCATAGAAAGTTAGGTTAACCCATGATCTTGAGTTTTTATCACCATCTTTCATCTTATTGCTACAACAACTTGTTATCTTCTTCATGTTAATGAAAACCCAACAAATTCTACCTTAAATTTATGAAGATCGTGTAGGCTTAAAGCTAGGGTTATTTGATGATTGAGAAGGGTTTTGGGCTAAAACAAGTAAGTATATTATGGTTCTACATGGTTTGTTTAAATGAAACATATATGATGATATTTTAGAGATGGAATGATCATGAAAATGTGTTTGAATAAGAGTTGAAAGTTGATAAATGAAGAGATATCTTTGTGTCCTTCTTTTGTGTATATGATGAGTAATAATTTATGAATTGTTATAGGGATGTTTTGAGATGGATTGATATTGTAAATGGTGTATGAAAGTGTATTGAAAATTAATGAACGTTGATGAAAAAATGTATGTGTTTTATGTTATATTTTTGAGAGTATGAAAACCATGAATTATAAGTTATTATGTAGATGAAATAGAATGGGATTTAAGGTATAATGAAATGAAATTTATGCTTAAGAAAGGTTTTTAATGTTCTAAAATGAGAGGAACTAGGATTTATGAATGATAAAGAATGATGATGTTACTTTTTGTTTCTATATAAAATATAAGCTATAATTTATAGATTGTTTTATGGATGATTTGGAGTTAGAATTGAGGTGAGAATGAAGAGGAAATAAAGTAGAAAATGATTAACTATGTATATGATGTGTTGGATTTAGGATAAAATGGTATAAAGTGAATAATAATGAATCAATTGAGTAGATTTTTGTAAGATTTAATGTAACCAATATGATAGTTAGATTAGCATGAAATGAGGTTCCATAAATAGACATGAATTTTGGAAAATTTGTAGTGTTAGTGATGTTACTAAGTGTGTAGAATTTGTGGAGAAATGAAGGAAGAATGTTGAGCACGATCATGGCCTTCAGTGCTCAATCATCACCTGGTTATTTGGGTTCTGTCACGATCATTGCATAGTACCTACATTCATGGCCTATTTCACAAGCTTCTATCACGATCATGAGAAGGTCCACCACGATCGTGGTAGTATAAAAAGTGAAATGTGTCTTTTAAGTGATATTTGAAACAATTAATGATAAGGTCCTTTCCTATGACGCTTTTACGTCTAAATGAGGCTTAAAATAAACTTAGTTTAATGCTTGATTAGTTGATAAAGTGTTTGATATGTTAGGTTGTTAATTGATGGTGATAACTTAAGAATGAATTGATGTTATCATATATCCAAATCTAGAAAAATTTAAGTCTATTAAACAAAGGTATTCTTAGGAATGCTAATATGATTTAAAGGAGATGAATAATGTGAATTAAGTAAGACTAATATGATTTAAAGGAGATGAATAATGCGAATTAAGTAAGATCAAATGGGAATTTGGATATTATGTGATCTTATGCTGCTAAAATAGCATTGTTGAATGATTAATTAATGAAATTAGAATAATCAAGTGTTCTTGAGGTGTAAACCTAAGTGTAAGTTGCAACTTGCATGTAATTGGTTAGACAAGTGTGATAAAGTTGTAGAATTAATTAAGTTGATAAGAGCGGACTTTTTAAGTTATCAGATGTTACAGTCATCTTACACACTACGTATATTGCCACTTTATCGGAAGCATTATTAGCTAAGCAGGTCTTTTCAGGATTGCACAGACAATTCCTAGTTCCTGTCATTGAGCATGCATTGTACATAATACATATATATGTGTGTATGATTGAGTACTTATATGATTGAGCAAATTAGTAATGTGTAAATGTGTGTGTATTGGATGGTTTAGAAGTGCAAATAGAACGCCAGCATCCAGACATTGTCGGGATGTCAAGGCAATTGCTATCTGGAGTTTATTATAAGTAACCTAGATGTTTTTCACTAGGATTGATTGTATTTGCTCAATTTTTTATTATTGAACTGATATTTATATGAATCTAATAATTCTAGACATTGATGGTCTGAGGAGTTTGATAATTGTGATTGTATTAAAAGTGCTCCATTGAATGTGAATCCGAAGTAAATATGTTTAATTAACGAAAATTGTTGAATACCAGACTTAGGTCTGATGAACATGTGAAACTGATTGTGCATGATGAATAAATGTTATTGATGGCATATTTTGTTAATTGATGTATCAAATTGAAATGCATAATCAGATAAAGGAAGTTGTGATCAGAGTGACCAATGAAAAAGAGCTTAAAGCTCAGAAAATGTGTATAAAGAGCCACAGCTCACTAGTAAAATGAGCCCAATATCTATAACTGATATAGCACAGCTATTAATGAGCCCAATATCTACAATCGATATGAGACAGTTAAAAAGACATTTAGTCACAACAAAGTAACAATGAATGTAAGTCACATATGCATTGCATATACAAATTAATATGTATGATCTAAATGTTTAACATGAGCTATTCTGAAATGAAATATGATGTGATATTCTATAATTGCGATGTGATTTGATTCCAAAAATTGAATTGTTAATTGTTCTGTGTTTTATATGAGTGAGCACATCGATGATGGCTTACTCACTGAGTTCATAAAACTCATCAAAATTGCAACGTAGACTTTCAGGTATGAGAGAGGAGATTTAACTTCTAAGATGTTTTAGGAGAAGTATAGTACTGCATTTTCAGACTTAGGAAATGGTTCAAGGTTTAATCAACTGGGGCTTTGGAGTTTAGATCGAATGTTTTTGTTAGCTTCTCATTCCATGTAGAAAATTTTATAAAAGGGCAGTATGCTCTTAGATATTTGTGATACTGTATATATGAATTATGGAGCGTAATGTTACAGTGTAGTTATGTTTTTTTAAATGAAATAAGGAATTAATATTTTTAAGTATTCATGTTTTATGTATGATGCCATATAAGTAAATATGACTGCTCTAACATGCCACTTTCATAGGGTATCTTCCTGAATGTCTAATGAATGTTCCGACACGCGCTTTGTGAAAATGGTGTGTTACATATACCTTGCTTGACCTTAATTTTCCTATGAGAAGTTGGGGTGATTCCTCCATTCTAAATTGTAAGTGTTACTATATAGATTATTCTAGTGTCCAGGAGCATTCCTCAGATAGTACACATGCTTGAGTTGTGATGTTTGACAAATTTTTTCTACATGCTTTAGCCTACACACCTCATATTATATAACTTAGCTTAGTGGATTCATTGTCAATCTATCAATCTTTTTACTATGCATTTCCACCTGATTTGCCAATTGTGAGAATGCATCCACTTTGTACATGCCCACTAGCTTATTGATTATTGCTAGAGACAAAAGCCACTTATATTTGTTCATAGCCATGTCCTCAATAAGGTGCTAGGCCACTTTTTGGTGTCTTAATATTGAGCATACCCCTAACTTTTTCTTAAATCGACTGCCTTATATTTTGATTAAGATCATTATAAAAAGTCTATATTTATATCCAAAGTGGTAGACCATAATGTGGGCATCTTCATAACATCTTTTTGAACCGATCTTATGTATCATATAATGATTCAGAATCAGCTTAAGAGTAGTAGGAGTTGTCGTTTCTTAACTTAACAATCTTGGCTGCTAGAAAGTACTTCAATAAGAAATTTTCTATCACTTATTCCCATATTGTCAATCATGATCATGGCATCAAGTTCAACCATTGCTTAGCCTCCCCCCTTAAAGAGAATAAGAATAATTGCAGTCTAATTGCATCATCATTAGCTTCATTAATTTTAAATGTATCGCAAATCTCTATAAAATTTGAGATGTGTGCATTGGGATCTTCATCTTTTAGTCCATCAAATTAGTCAGATTGCTGTTATTGGCACCAACAGTCAGTCTAACAATATTAAACTCTGCTCCAGTCAAGTTTGGCCTAGTATAGTCAAACATGGTCCTCGGTTGGTCTGCTATGTTGTGTTATTCTTTAGTATCCAATTGACCTCTTAAATCTTCTTTTTGATGATCTAGTTTGAACTCTCCCAGTTATATCCTACAAAGATTTCTGCATGTTATTGCCTTGATTTCTGAATCTTCGTCTATTAAACTTGTAATGTTATTTCGGGTGATAAATTGCCCAAGAGTCAAGATCTATAAGGAAAAAGAAAACTAATAAGTTAATAAAATAAAATATAATATAATATAAACAAAAAACATAATAAAATAAAATAAAAACGAGGAGAGTAATAAAATCTAGGTTGTTTTTAATATTACAGTCCTTAAAAATGATGCCAAAAACTAAATTGATATTGTTTTATATCAATATTTAAAATTATACTGTCAATGCACGACGTAACTATAGCTAGCACAGGCAACTACAGACCACTCCCATGAAGACTATAAGTACTAGTAATTACCTTTTTTGTACTATCTAACCTATGAATCAGATTTTTAGTTTTCAATTAAAAATTAAGTTAAATTAACAAACTAAGAATTTAAACAATTCTTAAGACAAGACAAAGGAAAGTGCTAGAAAATCAGTATCAAATAATAGTGTCTAGGTGATGAATACCCTTGGATTGTATGTAGCTTTCTATCGGATATCTTAATATAGTTTTTATGTTCTCCTCATCCATTGATATGAACTATTGCCTTTGTACGTGTCTTACAACTTAAAATCTCGTAAAAACTTGATTCTTCCCTATTTGCCTCCGCTCACATCCTTTCAGAGTAAAATTTAGGATTTCTAGGGTATACACAGTCACTTAAACAGGTATGTAGGAGAGCGTGTATATTAAAAAACATTCAAATTTGCGATTCCATACGGGAATAGAGACTTACATGGGCAACATATATAGGTGTGTAACTCCATATGACTAAAATTAATATTCTTCAATCTTTACACATTTACAAAGACTTACATAGTCACTATACAAGATCATGTGGGTCCTTAGTTGCTTCAAATCTTTGTTTTGTGACACAATTTCATCCAAATCTTCTTCTTTTTATCTGTGATGTTAATTATGACCTTAAAAGAATTTAGAGTGAATTAAGTTTCAATATACAACAAAATTATAAAATATCAATAAAACTCATTAAATATGAGTGTGTAATTATAGTCAAATAAAAATTTATCACTCACCTTGAAAAAGCTGGATAAGATAATTGCTAATACCCTTGACTAGCTCAAGTCCAAGATAGTATGGCTAACTTCCACAATTTATTAATATCATATCACTCACTATAATGGTCAAATTATCATAGTAGGAAATAAGGAAACTCATTCCCTTCAAATTTAATAATTTCTTATTAGATGTAGATGGCTTATTAAAGGCATTTAAATTAGGTTTGGAAAAATAATGTTGGGGATATAAAATGTTCTTACATCAAGTTAGAATTAGGTAAATTAAGGAGGAATTCAAAAGATAAAAAAACCACATTATAATGAAAATATAAGGGCAATGAGTGATTTGAGAGAGAAACTCTAAAAAATTCAAAACTTAATTTATAACAAACCAAGTCATAGTGGATTGAAGAAGTTTGAATATGAAGTTATGGAATCATATATCTAGGAAGTTATGATTAACACTCTATCCTAAAAAAGATAAAAAATTCAATGGTTAAAGGATGGAGAAAATGCATCAAATATTTCTTTACGATTGCACTAACCAAAAAAAGTCGTATCAAGATACGCACCTTTATTAAAGAGGTTAGTTCTAAAGTCAATAATCAAAAGGGGCATAAAGATCTTGTATTCAATTGTCTATGGCTCTAAAAAAACTAATTTACACTTATATTAACTTCTAGAAGACATAATAAAGGTAAAACTAAGCTCAAAAGCAGGACTATCTTATTTCTCCCTTAATTGACTCAGATATCTAAGGGAATTATGGAGTTACACCCTAATAAAGCACTTGGATAGGATAGGCTTAATGCCTTCTTTTACCAAGTAACATGGGAGTTGACAAAGGATGTGTTAATTGATGTCGTTCTTGAATTCTTTAGCGGTGGGAGAAGTTAAATTAAATTAATAGAACATTCATTTGCCTTATTCCAAAAACACCTGCTCCTAACTCTCTAGGGGACTTTAGGGCAAT
The DNA here is from genome assembly GCA_027575705.1 of Erythroxylum echinodendron. Classification (NCBI taxonomy): domain Eukaryota; kingdom Viridiplantae; phylum Streptophyta; class Magnoliopsida; order Malpighiales; family Erythroxylaceae; genus Erythroxylum; species Erythroxylum echinodendron. The sequence goes on from JANZXR010000006.1 coordinate 31,111,451, forward strand.
CTATTTTTGTAATATTTTATACAAGGTCATCTCAAAGTTTCTCCCCAAAAGACCCAAAAATGTGCTATTAGAAAACATAGATCCCTCCTAAGGTGCATTTCTAAGGGGAAGGCAAATAAGTGACAACATCTTTCTAGCACAAGAATTCTTTAAAAACTATAGTAAAAAGAACTCTAAGAAGGATTGCGCTTGAAAATTGATTTCCAAAAAACCCTTAAGACTATTGATTGCTCCTTCGTACTAAAATCCTTAAGGCCTTTGGTTTCCTTCATAAATACATTAACTGGATCAACCAACATTTTACGACTATAATATTGTGTTTTGGTCAATAGTGAGAATACTAAGGCTTTTAATAATGATAGAGGCATAAGAAAAATGGGACCCCTTTCCCCTTATTTATTTTCTATAGTTATGTAAATCCTATAAAAGATTATCAAACAAATTATATTGCAAGCGAATAACATCAAGTTTCACTTAATTCCTTTTTTCTAAATATACCTTAATTCAATTAGAGCACTAATAAATTCTTTAAAGATATTTCAAAATCATTTAGGGCTAGAGATTAAAAATTACAAGAATATGAGAGTTGTGTCTAATGGTGGTCAAAATTTTTCTAATTGGATCTTGATTATTATAACATTGAGAATAGATACTACTCCTATCACATACCTATCAAATTTGAAAGACCATCATAAAATGATTTTGTGCTACTAATTGAAAAGGTGAAGAATAGAATAAGAAAATGGTATAACAAAATATTTTCCCTTATAGGTAGAATCCAATAACGAAACTATATTATTAACACTTTTCATATCTATTAGGCAGATCATCTAATACTGCCTAGGAATTTGATCAAGACAATAGAAAGTACAATCAAACAATTTATATATTCTGGAGAAAATGGAAGATAAGGGGCACCTAAAATTAGGAGAAAAGAGATATGCCTTTAAAGATGAAGGGTGATTAAGCATCTAATATATTTGACTCAAAAACCGATCACTAAACAAATCTAGAGGATACTCAATGATAGGGAAGCACTCTGGATCAAATGGCTGCATGTATACTAATTACAAATTAGAAGCTTATAGAGCCTACAACTGCAATATAATACTTCTTGGGTGTTTTAAACATCCTAAGGATGAAAGACTCCATAAGATATAATTTTTTAATCAATTAATGGGTGATCTACACTCTTCTAGGATGACCAACGGATTATTAAGGGTGCCCTTAGTGAGACAAAGGAGATAACCCTATTTAGATATGCAATCCTTGGCAATATGATGGTAAGAATATGCCTAATAAATTATAGGGATATAATAGAATGGCTACCTAGTAGCCTTATTGTTAATGACATTTTAACGTGCAACCACCATGATAGTAAGAATGATAAGGTGAGATGGAATCCTCCAAAAAATGGGTTATTTATAAATGCCTTTTGTAAAGAACTTATGAGGAAGAAGTTCCTACAAGTTCCTAGGTCAAAACTTATCTAGGACACATATGTGAACCTAAGGGTTGTCACCACTATATAGTTAGCCTTCAAAAATAGACTGAACACTAAAGATAGGATCAATTAATTTCTAAGCCTACCTACTTCTATTTGTGTTCTACGTTAAAAGAAATTTAGAAACCAAAGATTACCTATATTTTAAATGAAAGGTGTTGGATTAATTATGAAAGATGGTGAAACATCTATGTAAGATAGAGCAAGTTAGTAATCATCTAATAGAGGTTCCCTTTGGTTTCAAAGGTAACATAGAGCAAGAAAGAAAACATAATTATACAAAAGCTAGCATTATGTAGCATAACTAGGTTATATAAAAGGAATGTAATGCCATAATATTTCAAACTACTAGAAAAGATGTACCTACAACTTATAATTTATAACAAGGGATAGATTATGGAACATAATCTCCACCTGACCTGTAATTGATCAATAATGTCAAGGTTGGGAATTTATGCACTAAAACTTGTGAATAAAAATTATAACAAAAGTTAAACGTATCAAATCCTAATATAGAACTTATAAAACCCATATATATTGATGGAGATTAACGATCGATCCATTGGCACCATCACATACCATCTGAGCTTGGAGGAAGGTGACATTAGATAACAATATGGATGGATTTACAATATTGTAAACCATCTTAATTAACCATGAGGATCATGCATGTAGGGGCTTCAATATGCAAGAGGCTAACACTCTTCCTCTGCGCATCAAAGGATGCTATCATTGAGGAAATCCTTATTTCAGCAAAAAATTGGTTGAAGCATAAGTGAAGGACCAATGGCTTATTTCCCAAATGGTAAATGATGAGCAAGTTTTACTTCTAATAAAACTCCCAATATCTACATATATACGGGTCATAAAATGTAGTATTAAAGGTGTCAATCCCACGAGAACTAATCTAATTCTAAGTTATCTAAGGCCTAAAAGGATTATTAAAAAGAAATTAGAAATCAACAAAAAAGTAAATTTGTGAGTGTGGATTGATTGAAATTAAATTGTAAAATTAATACACAAGGAATCAAATTAAGCACCACCAAATTAACAATGAAATCACACAAGGAAGATTAGCTGATTATAAGAAAAGGGATTTATCCTATCCTCAAATGCTAACATAATTAATTTTGTGTTAATATGGTATTGGTCCTAGACTTTCGAAGAGTGGATTACTCTCTCTTGAGTTATAATCATTAAACCCTAAATCATAAACCCTAATTGAATTATAGAATTTGCAATATCTCAATTAACAAAAAAACCACACATCTAATTAGATTTTAGGCCCTTTAATAGACTAGCAAGTCCTCACACAAGATCTCTCTTCGTATAAATTCCTGATTTGATTATTTGCATGATCTATTAGATTGTTTAACTCTCATTTCCCATTCAAATCATTTTGCTATCGATTCACCCTCTTGATTTGTTACTGAAGCATGAAAATACAATAAAATACCATAATACCCAATTTATTAACATCAAAATAAATCATATTAACATTAATTCAAAAACAAATCCCCAAAGAAGTTTAGAACATCATCATCAAACCCAAAGTTTAGAACATCATCATCAAACCCAAATCCGTCACTGTAAAATCCATCTTATACATACAAAAGAAACAATAATAAAGATGAAATGAAACATCATTTGGAAGGGTTAGAATAGATCGAGAAGATAGCAGCACTGCAACCTTTCTTTTCCTTCTTCCTTTCTCCTCCTTCTCTCGTCTTCTTTCTCACCATTGGATCTTTCTTAAAGTGGCAGAAAATGAGCTCCCAAAATTAGGGTTCTTTCTTTTCTATTCATATCTTTTCCATTTAGGCAAACATTAGGGTTCACCTAAGCCCAAAAAAGCTTATATATCCCTAGAAAAATCACATTTTAGAAGTCAATCCGCATTTATGTCTGCTGTCGTGCAAGCCACTATCGTGGCACTTAATTTTGCTCTCCGTCATGATCATGACAGATGGGGCCATGATCATGTTAGACCTACCAAGCTTTTGTCATGATCGTGACCTTGGGTCTTACTCTGGTTTCCTCTGAATTATCTTCGTTCTTTAATATTTAATATGAAACACTAATAAACACATTAAGGAACCTCAAACATATAATATTAAAGGTCAATAGCATGCTCTAACCCATTATCTAACCAATTAACACTATTCTAACCTTAAACATGCATGAATTAATTAATTGACCACTAAAAATACACTAAAATGCCTACTAAAACATCGTATTACCTACAACTATCACATCCCCACACTTGAGCTTTTGCTTGTCCTAAAAAAACAATCAAAACATAAACATACTAAGCTGCAACACACACTTATGCAGTAATGGTACAATAGGGTTGAACTTTATGAAATAAATTTAACTACAAACATAATCCTACAAGTTTTTCTAACTTATTAACCTATGAAATCTGTGTCTAAGCACTTCGACTAAATATACACACTAATCAAGACCTTGATGTGAAACTCATTTACTCTCATCACTTACACACACACATTGATAATTATTCGGTCAATTAAAATTGTAACTATCCTGAAGTAGCTTTTCATGAAAATTCAAGCTATTCATAAAGAACGATAGGATTTATTAAACAACACACTATTTTTGTTAATTTTCATTAACATGAACCTAGCCTTTTAATGTGAAGGCAAACATTTATGATAAATGTCCCCTGGTTACTTAACTAGGTCATGTTTTTATTAAGCAGCTTAGTTGGAATTTCTTGATATCCTTTAACATTAAGGGAAACACTTGTGATGAATGTCCCCCAGTTACTCAGCAACATCACATTCTCAACTGGCTACTAGCTCTATTCACAACCTGATTTGTGTTAAAAAGGACCAGCAAAATAGTTATTTTTTAAACAAAAACACATTATATTTTTTTTGGCTACCTCACTTCTTTAGTTAATCGTTCTCATAAAAAGATACTAACAATGCTACTTATTTGATTGGTTAAGTATGCATGTCAATTAGGATATGATGTTAGTTCATTCACCTTAGGAATTTAACACGTTTATTTATAATTTTAGTCCAATCAATCTAAAATATTATGTTCAAAGCTAAATCAATTTCGTTAAATTCTAGTCATTGACATATTCACACAAATCGCATCATGCAATCCTAAACAGACTAGCATATGGTATGCAAAATTCACACTCAAGTTAAAAGTATACAATGCAAAAGACAACACATTATTCTCAAAGTGAGACAAACAAGCAACAAACAAGGTGGGAATCAAACCAAATGATAGAAAAAATAAAATAAAATAAAATAAAAAGATAAGTGTTAGAGCATAAGAACCTGTTATAACGATCGAGGTGGTGATGGCATTGAAGTCTAAAACCAACGACCCTTACTCCCAAGATTGCTTTCCTATCTTATAATTGATTTAGCAAAGCAACCTTGAACACTAATTTCACAAGCTAATAAATCTTAGGAACCTAAAAGATTATGTTCAAAGCTAAATCGATTTCGTTAAATTCTAGTCATTGACATATTCACACAAATCGCATCATGCAATCCTAAACAAACTAGCATATGGTATGCAAAATTCACACTCAAGTCAAAAGTACAAAATGCAAAAGACAACACATTATTCTCAATATGAGACTAACAAATAACACATAAGGTGGGAATCAAACAAAATGATACGAAAAACATAAAAATAAAATAAAATAAAAAGACAAGTGTTAGAGCATAAGAACACGTTATAGCGATTGAGGTGGTGATGGCATTGAAGTCTAAAACCAACTGCCCTTACGCCTAATATTGCTTTCGTATCTTATAATTGATTTAAAGAGATCAAGAAAATTAGTAATACAACCCATTCCAAATCATTAAGACTTATTTATATAATTTAAAACAATTTAACTGCACATCAATTTAAATCTAACAACTAAATATGCTAAGTTATGGTCTTTAACTTGAACTTATATCTTTAAAGCTCAATCAAGATCAATTATGAGTGGCTTGCTTCTACCGATATTGCCCAATTTTAGCTTTGTATCTTATAAATAAGCTACATGTTGGAAGATAATCAAAAGGACAACATTGATAAGATTAAGATATTCAATTAAGTTTAAGAATTTCTTTTTTATTTACAAACTGTCAATAAAATAAGGACTAATAAAACTCCCTGAATCTTCTAGTGAATTCAGCAGTTTGTGCTGTTCGAGGGTGATCTGTTCTTATTCTTTTTCAGACAACCTCATCTCTTCTTCTTCTTTAACTTCATGAATAGAGACCTTCATCTCTGCTTTAAGTTCTATGTTTGTTGTCATCTGTTTTTTTTATTCTTGCTCCTTTAAAGATTTGACCACATCAATTTTCCTGAATAAGTCACCCTCTTTCTTCTTCTCTTGGTCTTCAACAAGATGGGATTCAGCTTGTTTTTCCACTGTTGCTTCTAGCTCTTTCCCACTCCTAATTATGATAAACTTACACTGCTCTCTTGGATGTACTTATATAATGCTCAGAAAGTTTTCCACACTTATCTTACAGAATTCACAGGAAAGTTGTCTCATTTGAATCCCTAGGTTGCAAATAGAAGAGGCATAGTCTTCCGTAACTTGCTCAAACATATCTTCCAATCTCTTATAAGCCTTTTCCATATTCATAAGCTTATCTATGATCTTTTCTAATTTATAATCCCATGAATTGGACTCATCATGTTAAAATCTTAATAGGTCTTGACGTCCCATATGAGTCTTTACATTATTAAACCAACAGAAATCTAGGTAGTTCTGCCAACCCAGATTATATGTGTTTAAATAAAGGCGATGACTTCCCCGACCAAATTGTGCCTCATTAAAGTCCCCAAAGGTCCTTTTTTCCCTATAATATGTTTCCTTCATCGTCGTTCTTTCTATCTCTTCTTGACATTTAACTTTTGTGGATTCCTCATTAATGCCTTATGATGCCCAAATTAATGTGTCTTCTACTTTGCAACCAAACCTCCTTCTATTCTTTCTTTCCTTTTTTCGTTTTTAAATAATTTCTTGTGATTGGATATCACATTCATAAGAGGTGGTGAAAATTTCTTAGACTAAAAGAATTAAAGTAATCCTACAACTCCCCAACAACAGTGCCAAAAAACTTATTAAGTAAGTTTTACTTATAATAAAACCTCAATATCTATAAGTATACGAGTTGTAAACTTGTACTATTAAAGGTGTCGATCCCGTGAGAACTAATCTAATTCTGAGTTATCTAAGGCCTATAAGGATTATGAAAAGGAAATTAAAAACTAAACAGAAAAGTAAATTTGTGAATATGAATTGATTGAGATTAAATTGTTAAATTAAAACACAAGGAATCAAATTGAGTACCACCAAATTAACAATGGAAGTCACACAAGGAAGATTAGTAGATAATGAGAAGGGAGATTTATCCTATCATCAAATGCTAATATGATTACTTTTAAGTTAATACGATATTAATCCTAGATTTTCGAAGAGTGGGTTACTCTCTCTCAAGTTATAATCATTAAACCCTAAATCATAACTCCTAATTGAATTATGAAATTTATAGTCTCTCAATTAATAAAAAAAACTACATATCTAATTAGATCTTAAGCCCTCTAATAGACTATCAGGTGCTCAGACATTCTCTTTGCATAAATTCTCGATTTGATTATTTGTGTGATCTATTAGATTGTTTAACTCTCATTACCCAATCTAATCATTTTTTTTTTCGTTCACTCTCTCGATTTATTACCAAAGCATGTAAATACAACAAATAACCATAGTATCCAATGTATTAACATTAAAAGAAATCAAATTAACATTGATTCAAGAACAAATTCCTAAAAAAGTTTAAAACACCATCATCAAACCCAAATCTGTCACTATCAAATCCATCCTATTCATTTAAAAGAAAGAAAAATAAAGATGAAACGAAACTTCACTTGGAAGGGTTAGAATAGATTAGGAAGCTAGCAGCACTGTAACCTTTCTTTTTCGTCTTCCTTTCTCCTCCTTCTCTCTTCTTCTTTCTCTCCCTTAGATCTTTCTCAAAGTGCAGAAAATGGAAGTCCCAACATTAGGTTTCTTTCTTTTTTATTTATATATTTTCCATTTAAGAAAAACATTAAGGTTTACCTGGGTTTGAAAGTTTAAAATATCCTTTAAAAAGTCATTTTTTGAAGTCGATCCACGTCTATTGTCACAATCAACTGACCAAGCATCTGTCATGATTATGGCCCATATACCACGATCGTGGCCCTGAGTCTTAGTCTGGGTTTCCTCCAAATTCTCTCCATTCTTTGATATTTGACATGAAACATTAGCAAACACATCAAGGCACCTGAAACACATAATATTAAAGCTTAATAGCATGATCGAACTCGCAAAATACTCAAAACAAAAATATCTAACCAACTAATATAATTCCCTAAACATGCATGAATTAATTAATTGACCACTAAAAACATACTAAAATGCCTAGTAAAACATCATGCAACCTACAAATATTAGTAAACAGTGTGTTTAAGGCTACTTTAAGGTTTAAAAGGGGGTTTGGGTCTTGTTGTAACTCTTATTATGGTCTAAATTTCTTGCAATCCTATGTAAAACTTCCTATAATTATATGTACTTCATCTCCTGATTAATTAACTAATCAAGTATTTTTCATTTTCAAAAAAAATATTTTTCTTAACTCCTTCTTTAATAGAACAAAACATTAAAGTGATAAAGAATGAGTTGCAAATCTTATAAGGGTAGGACAACATAAATTTTCATAATTAGCGAAACCCTTTCTTATTAAATTCAGAAACCATGCACAATTATTGATAAACTTAGTCACCTGTCTTGCTTTCTTCATAGTTTCATGAATGATAGGAAAATATCTAGCATCTTTTATATTTCCAACATCAGGTCAATGTAATATACAGCAAAAGTAGTCTAATAAAAAGAATTATGTATACTTTGCATCCTTTTCCTATTTGTTCTATGAGTAGAATCATTATTAGTAATAAACTATACAATTGTTTTCAGGCCCATCTTCATGTACTACTTAATCAAATATCTCAAATAGAGTATCTTCATTTCTTACAAGTCCAAATTCATCAACAGACTTCCAAAAGATAGTCCTTTTAGTAGAATAAATCAAAAAAATTCATAATAAGATCATATCTTATATTTTTTCAACTATCGCAGATGATTGAATACTCATAAGTCAACGCCATTCTTCTTTCATTCATTTAGCCTTTTTATTTCACAAACATAGTTTCCCAGAATATTACCTTTATAGTCATCAATTGATGGAGCCTTATATCCTATACTGTAATAGGCAAAAACATCCACTATAGGCTAGTAATAATAAGAGTGGGCAATATTAAATAATATACCTACTTTATATCACCATCTAGCCATTGTCATATGTTGTTTCTTTAGATTTTAAGGACAAATTGAAGGCTAAGCTCTAAGAGTTGTTCATGGAACAAAAAAGTTTTACAATTCTCTTATCCTCTTGCTCACATCAGGTGTAACAATTTGTTCTTGTTTGATAGAAATGACACCTTTAACAATACATATATCATCCTAACTATAGTAAAAAGAACTTCCACTACTAATTTCATAATTCAATATTTCCTTTATTTCTTTCTCATTTTGATACTATTTAAGCAAAGTTTCCATATCTCATTTCACTTCATAGCTAATTTTCTTACAAGTCTTCACATCACCTTTGATCCTAGCTAAATGTTTCTTTAATTTGGTGATCCTCCACCTTTTATATTTTTTCAGTACAAATAAATAGTATGGTCCTTTACACTAAGAACCAATATTGCATAAGCCTAACCTAGATCGTCTAATCTTCCTAAAGTGACTAAATTATCCTAAGAACTTAAAATTCCCTCCATTTATCTACAAAAATAAATAAAGAAATATTTCAAAATTAAATTAATAACTTAATATTCAAAATTAAAGTTTTTGGCTATAACATCATTACATAGCTATAGAAATTCAATAGTCAATCATAAGCATGTCTAAATATATTCTATCTTACATATTTCTTTTGGTTATGCTCATTGCAAAAATAAATATACAGTACAAAATAAAAAGAAATTTCATTACTTGAACGTTTACAATTTCAAATTATGATAAGTAATGAGTATACTCTCATAAATCAAGGCATATCTTCAAAGCCATTTCAATATAATCATAGAGAAGTCAAATTACCTTAGGTCATATATAAACATAGAGAAATTAAATTAACTAATCAATTAGAAATCCAATTATCTTACTATCTTACTGGAAATATTCCTTTCCAAATTTTAATTTTGTATATATGTTGTTATTTTTTAATGGTAGTAATATAGGAGTGTAAACATTTTAATTTTTTAAATTAGTTGCGTATATTAAATGATTTATGTATAAATGATTTATTCATGCATTAAATACTCTTTGTATACAAACAATAATTCATTAATTGTATATTTTATACAAATTAATTAACAATTTAATGAAGTAAAAATTGATCTTATTTTACGATTGTTATAATAACAAATAACTTGAAAAGGTGATTTTTTTCATATACCTTAAGATTTTGCAAATAAATAAGACTTCATGTTTTTATGAATTAATTCACAAAAATCTATAACATTAAACCCATAAATTCGTCGACATAATGTACTTCATAGTTTCCCGTAAATTCAGCTTAACTTTCCCTTTAAAAGTAGCATAAAATTGTAAAATAAAATCACAACTTTAGCTAGTGATGGGAGAAGATGACAGAGTAGCAGCATGCAATGGGGGAGCAAATAAACATAGAGCAGTCAGTAGCATATAAGCTATGATAAAGATATAAAGATTTGAGAAGTGCTAGCGATGATGAAGAAGTAGTAGCGAAGATCGACTAACTTAAGAGGAAAGCAAATGAGGGAGGTTGTGGTAGACAATCCAGTTATGAGTAGTGATTTTGGGTTTTTTTCTAATTAAGTCCTCAATATTTTTAAATTTGCATATCTACTTGATATTTCACTAGTATTTTTATACCAGCTGGTACAACCTAAAATGACTGTTACCACTAGTACCTAAACATGGTATGGAACCAATTTTTTTTATCATTTTCTGGCTAGTATGCTTAGTATAGTATGAAATTATTTTCCCTAGGTTTTAAAGAAAAAATAAAACCAAAACCAATTAAAAAGAAAAGCCAATCCTTATGAAGAGAGTATAAGTTAAGTTAGTTAAAAGACTAAGCTAGACGATAGATAAAACTAGTTACAGTTGCTAAAAGATATTAATCAAATAAGAAGTTGACCATCAAAATTAATAGCAAGTCTTAATGTTTAACAATAATGCACACTCCACCTTTGGAGGTTCTATTTAGAGGTTTTTCGGTAAATGATCTGAACAAGCTCCTTATATCATAGCCATTTCCTTAATCATCCTTATTTTTCTTAAGGTCACTATATTGAAGTCATAACTAATGTTCTTAAAAACCTTTTGGTTTTTATCGGAACACAGGGAGTACATTAAGCAACCAAATGCTTTTTGGAGCAACCTATCCATTTTGTAAACGTTAGGGGTTTGAGGCCTATTAGATGATTCCATTCCAATCATTACTCCTGCATGTAACTCCACGTATGGCTTGAACATCACTCTATAGCTACTTAGAGAAAGAATAGTCAAATAAAAGGTGGCTTATAGATTTAAGATTTGAGGTAACAGACGTCTGCCCAAGTTGGCATATCATGCATGGGCCACACGCTATACCTTCTTCATCAGATGGGCACGCATGACTTCGTTTGCCCCATCTTCTTCAAATGCCTCTGCTTCTAGATTCGTTACCTTTTCTTAATTGCATTTTTTGTTTGTTTAGTTCTTTTATAGGTTTGTTTCAAACCACAAGCCATCCCAAACCCTAAATCTATGAGCATACCTTCCCAACGTTTTAAAGTTTCCATGACCAAACCTTTTGTTTCTCTTTCTACGATTTTTTACTCTCACTCTAAACTATAAACTTTTCTTTTACATGCGTGGAAATAGAAAACACAAATTTTTCATACCAAAATCATCAAGACCTTTATAGGAAGTTAAGAACAAAATCATATGTTTGAGTTTCATTTCTTTTTAATAACCATAAATATAAGTAGTAACGATTGTATCGTTTCCAATCTCTAACACATTTCTAAACCCACTGTTATTTAACCATGAAACGTTAATGATTCAAGAAAACACAAGAAAAAAATGATGGCATCAAAAATGATGACACCACTGAATCTGCAGAAAACCAATGTAAAAAATGTGTGGGGAAAGTTTGAAAATCATGACATAATAATACAGAAAAAAAACATACCATACACGAACATAAACAATGCAACATATGCTCTGATACCAATTGAAATACTTTTATAAATCGATGAACAACATAAAGACAAACCTAAATCCATATTTTATCAATGTTCTTGATGAGAATTTATTCACTCTCTTCCTTCCTTTCAACGCTAGTGTTTCTGATGGTTAGAAAATGCTATAATGTTTTAGTTGTATCGTAAACCTGACTCTGTTTTTGCAACATTTAAAGGGAGAGGGAAAGGGCTTAAGATTAGGCCTATTTGATTCTTTTGCCCTGTAAATCCATTAACTATCATACTAGGTCCTTAATTAGAATCAATCCATTATATATTACATGGGCCACCTTAAATTAATCTAACAAGACCATCTTAGGTTACTCACAATTGGTCCCTCTAGCTTATTGCCTTAATGTCCAGGTAATGTCTAGAAGCGGTCACTCAATATGCTCTCCTATATGCAATCACATATGTTTTCACATTAATACATTGAACATTCAGAATAATAAGAACATCTATAAATGTATCATGTATTATGCATGTTCAATGACAAATTATCAAGTATGTTTCTTTGATACACTTTAGAAACAATTTACAACTCCTGCCAAGCACTATAGCACTAAAGCTTTTGTGTGGATGTCCATGCCATAAGAAGTTATAAGAAGTTACTTAACAATTTCTCAATGTCTTTTACTAATTTTTTAGGTAGAATTAAGTAGGAAATCCAACAGTTGAAGAGGTTAGAGAGGATAATTTTAATAATTTGAGCTCTGCCTACATAGCTTAATTCTTTGATGTACTACTTTCTAAGTTTTCTCCACTTATTCTAGCAATAGTTTGCAGTCTTTATAGGAAGGTCTAGAAGTGGTGATCGGCACTCCAAGATAAGTGAAAGGTGGTTGGTAGTTTTAATATAAGTTATATTCTCTAACTTTTACTTCAGAGGTTCCACATCCCTGGAGAGTAGTAGCATAATTTTCCCGAAGTTAACTTCCATCACTAAGAGGCTACTGAACTACTTTATAGAGTTGATTATCAGGCTTACTGAGGTTATGTCAGCTTTTAAAAAGAGCAACAAATCATTAGCAAATAGTAGGATGAATAGCATAAGGTTTCTGCACTTCTTGTGATAATTAAATCCTCCACCAGTATTAATGTTATGGCTTACGCAGATTGTAAACAAGTAAAGGGATAGAGGTTCCCCTAGCGTTAGTCCTTTTTCCCCCTTTTCAAAGATGGTGTAGCTAAGTATACTAAAAGTGGGTGTAGTTGTACACTCTCAAGAATTTCCCAAGGAATCTCATATCTTCCATTGCTAACGTAAGGAAATTTCAATCTACTGAATCAAAAGCTTTCTCCATTAACAAGTATATTGAAAGTGGGTGCAGTTGTACAATCTCAAGAATTTCCCAAGGAATCTCATAACTTTCATAGTTAGTATGAGGAAATTCCAATCTACTTAGACAGAAGCTTTCTTGAAATCAACTTTTATTGTACACACATTTTTCACCCTATCTCAAATGGCATTTGAATAAATCCTAAAATATCATGATGTTATTATCCACATTTCTTCCTTGAATGAAAGCACCTTGTGTTGTTAAGGTTAAGGAACTCAGTAAAGGTTTTAGTCTCAATACTAGCATTCTGAAGATGAGCTTGTAGATGGAATTGCAATGGGAAATTAGTCTGAGCTCCTTTATTTTGCTAAGATTGTATGTTTTAGGAATAAGAAAAATAAATGTATGATTGAAAACTTTCAACGTTGTGCTCATCCTGAAGATTTCTTAAATAACTTTATAGGCTTGGTTTCTAATCCATAACTAGGCTATTTTGAAAAGTTACCCATTCATTCCATCTAGACCAGGTGTTTTATTCGAATTTAGTCTTTTGATAGCATCCTCTATATCCTTCAGACAAAATTTTCTTGTTAGGACTTCAGCTTCCTCAGTTATGATTATATTCTTCATAAATGATTATAGTGGGAAGTTGGGAGAGGTTGTGGCTTTCTTTCATCCTATATATGTTCGTTTTTTGCATAGATAGTTTTGAAGTAAAATTTGCTACATCTAGCACCTTCTTCAATTCACTAAATTTTGGATCTTGCTTTAAAATTGAATGGTAAGTTGTTAGTGTTAAAAGTTAATTCTCCTTTGCTTTCTTTTGAAATTTCTTTAGCCTCTCATTATGTGGATCTAGAAAGGTTTCTCTTTTAGCCTATTAAAAAATGTCCTTAGTAACCTTGATTTCTGTGTTGTGATTAGAGGAGATTTAGTTATGTAGGTCATTTAGAGTTTTTCTATTAATGCCTAATTTATTATGGCATCTATATTGTTCATGCCCCTCTATATTTTCTAGACATCTTTATTCTACTATCTCTTAGTAGCCTCCACATTTTGATAGGTAGTTAAAAAATCTTAATGGAGAGATCCTTCTAGAGTTATTGTTTAGTTTTAATATCTTTATAGTGTAGTGATAAGATTTTAGAGAGGCTCTAAAATTTGCTTCAAAGTTTTGAACATGTATCAGCCACTTATAGTTCACCAAAGCTCTATCTAGTTTCCTTATCAGTAGCTATTTCCCTTATAGACTATTTGTTCAAGTGAAGAAGTGTCTTTGACTTCTCAACCACCTAGTTTCATTCCAAGCCTTAATTAAGTCCAAATACACCAATTTAGAGTGAATTTTTCCTCAGCTGGTTCAACAGGTACATAAAATTGAAATTATCATTCCTAAACTAGGCCCACGACCATGGGGAACCTAGCCATGATCGTGATGAAAGCTAGTGTCACAGGCCACAGTTGTGGGATGAGTGTTATAATCATACACTATCCATTTTTCCCTAATTCTCTATGAATTTAACCTAATTAGAAACATTACTAGCACTTCAAATTTTCCAAAATTCATGTTCATTTATGTAACCTCATTCCATGCTAATGTAACTACCATATTAGTTACATAAATCTCACAAAACTCTACTTAATTGATTCATTATCATTCAGTTAATCCCATCATACATGTAAGCCTAAATTTTTTGAAATTCAAGTACACTTCAATAAAACCTACCATTATCATAAATTCACCTTCATTTATACTTCAAATCTCAACATAAATCATACATATAACAACCCATACCTCATGGTTTTTGTACACTAAGAGCAAACCAGAAAACCATCCAAGTTCATCCAACATATTTTAACACACTTCATCATCAACATTATATACATTTCATTCCAATTCAATCATCATTCTCATTGTATTAAACATGCTGTAAATGTTAGACACCGTTTTCGGTGTCTAACTCATATTCGAAATACAGATATCCTAACCTAACATTTAATCGAAAATCTCATAATACATTAACATCATACTCTTTAATACATTAAAGACA
>JANZXR010000006.1:31138918-31149772 GCA_027575705.1 Erythroxylum echinodendron
TTTGACATAGAAGTGTTATTTGTGACTTATGTGTTTTAATGTGATTGTGATCATGATCAATTGTGATCATGTTTGATATGATGAATGGATTTATTGAGATATATGCACGTGTGCATAATTGTGTCACATGCGTTTCATTTATGAATGCATGATCAGATTAATGACAGTTTTGACCGGAGCAGCCACCGACTAGAGCTTTAAGCTCAACGATTGATTTGGAGCCTCCGGCTCAACGATTAATGCGCCCATATTAGGACAGTTTCAGACGCTTGATCACAACACCGTAATAAATTAGAAAAGTGTCACATGAGCATTTCATATGCATTTGTTAAATGTGTTTGACTAAGTAAAAGGCTGAAAGCTTTATACTGATGTGATTAATATAATACTGTTGATTATGTAAAATTGTGAAACACCTGTGATATGTATTACGTATGGATAATCGTACTGTGTTAATGTGTTGCATGAATTGAATGGACCATCGATGATGGTTACCTCACTGAGTTCCCAAACTCACCCAAAATTGCAACATATTTTTCAGGACCCAGAGTAGACTCCTAGCTCCATAGGGACTTCTCTGACTGTGTAGATCAGATTGGCGAGAGAGGTCATGGCTTACAGGTCGGTCAGCTGGGATTTCTGGATTTTTGGGATGACCTAGCTAGGTTTTGATGTATTTCTTCCTCTTTCATATAGCATCTGTACTAGGATTTTTGTATGTATATACAAACTGTACAGTTTGATGGTGTATAAACTGTTAATTTTGAGTAATGAAAAGAGGAAGAGTTTGGTTTTAAAAATCTTGTGATTTACAATTACTGCTTTAATTATGCAAATTCATATGATGTCATGTGGAGTATTGTAGTGATTTTTTGTAGCTCACCCTTATCGTAGGATATGTATCGGAATGACCTACGGGCGTCCCGGTGTATACCCCATGGTAAGGGGGTGTTACAAAACATATCTTGATGAAGTTGGTGGTATGGACTGCTATGGAAGGATTTTTGACTTAGGTTTATTTGCAAACACATGCTATTCACAATCCTCCACATCTAATATAGCTGGATCTAGTAGATGGTTCGCATCTAATGAGAGAGTCATTTAGCTTGAGAGCACAGTAGATCAGCTAGCAACTTAGTTGTAACAGCCGATGGAATACATAGCCTAGTTCCGTAATTAGTTGGATGAGCTAAAGGGGAGGGGCAGCACCTTATCGCAATAGTCAGATCATCCGCCTTCACCAACTGCATAGCTTAGATTTATAATACTTCAGTATTTAAGTGAATGTATTTGATGTTTTGTTACTCTTAAGCTTTTGTATGAATGCCTAAATTTATAGTTATTTTCAAAATACTTATTCTTGTACATTATAATTTTTATATTATATTATCAATCAACATAATTTTGACATTAGAGTATCAATCACAATTACATTATTTAGAGAAATTAAATGTAGAAAAAAAATCAATAAATTAACAACAGAAATTTTAGGTGGGAAGTGAGAAGTGAGAAGTGGTAGCTGAAAATATCATAGGTAAATTACTGACATAATGCTATATTTTGTAGGTAAATTACCAACAGAAAGTAGCTTCCGCAGGTAAATTACCGGTGGAAGATTATAATCAGTAGGTAAATTTGGTGACAGAAATTGTTTATCTAAATTTGGTGACAGAAATTGTTTATCTATCGCTAAAATTTCCTACAGATATTGCAATTATGTTGGTAATTTACCTACGGACTATAGTGTTCTGACAGTAATTTACCTATGGAAAATATCTTTCCTTTGGTAAATTTAGCAATGGATTTAGAGAATTCGTTGCTATCTTTACCTAAAAAATATTGTTGTTAGAAAATTTAGCGACAAAATTACAATATTCATAGGTAATTTTAACTACGAATATTGTAATTCCATCAGTTAATTTTAGCAACATAAATTTTAATTTCATCGATAAATTTACCTACGGAAACTATTATTCCGTCAGTAAATTTAGCGATGGATTTACAATATTCATCGCTGAATTTTACCTAGGGTAGTTTCTCCTATGACCTTTTTCGTCGATAATTTTCATTGTCAAATTTGTTTTCTGATGAATTATTAGTATTTTTCATTAGTAATTTCCATCACTAAAACCAAATTTTCTTGTAATGTGTGTCATATGTGTTTTAACATTATTTTTTATCTGAAATCTAAAAGAAAGGATTTTTCTAAAAAAATAAAAATTATTTGGATGTGAAGTTGATGCAAATACTTAGATTAAAACATAGTTTAAGAATCTTTAGGTAGCACTGGAGAAATTGGAACTTTTCACAATTATGACACACAACTCCCTTAAAGAATACAAATTTAACTTTTATTTTTATTTCAAGTTTTATATTAGACTCAAATTTATTTGAATTATTAGATTTGATTTATTGTTAGTTCATTATATAATAACAGACATTAGTGTTTTTTAAGTTCAATAAAATATTTATTTTTACTTATTCTTATAATTTTTATTTTTATTTATTATATAGCGGTTTAACATCTAGTTCAATTTTTTAAACATTGTCTAATACAACTATCTATCGTTTGGATTACAAAAATAGAATACTAAGTTATTTAAATTTAAAGAATCTCACAGTAACATAAATTAAGCAATGTTTTATGTGCCAATCACATAAAGCTCTCATATTTTTATTTTAATATAGTATTTAGGCATCAGTGAAGACGAAGACAAAACCAGTTCTTCACGATTTAGAGAAAAACCAGATAAGACACAACTGGTTCTTCACGATTCAGAGAAAACTTGTCAGTTTATTATTTAACCGGCCAATTTTCATTCACAACAGTCAAAAGTAAAAATCGAACCGATAACTAAGTTCGTACTTAACTAGGTTGAATTGGCCAGTCTGGTCCAATTTTTACATCATTGAAATTAAGTTTGAGAGTTAGTGACTGTTATAGATCAAAGATTGACATTAGTCTTATTTTGCTTCTTTTGCTCTTCACTTGTCTCTATGTAATCAATGTCTGATATGCTTTTTCATTTGTACCAATTTTGCACTATTTCTCTCTATAAAATAAGGATGATTTTGGCACTAATCATATTTCATATTCGATATGGGTTTGGTACTATATCTCATCTTTTAAGAACTTTATGAAAGACAAGCTTATGTTATGCTCCCAAGTTCAGTGCTTGTTGTTCGTTTTCACTTAACTTCTCTATTTTAAACCTCTTTGAGTTAAAATTAGCCCTTAATTCTTATATAAAATTATTGTCTATCTTCTTATCTTTCAAATGGATCTGAGACGTCAGCAATTGGAAAATTATGGAGAAAGTTGCATTGAATCTTATGTTTATTCCTCACATTCAGTCACCTATAAAAGAATGACCTAAACATAAAAAAATTATTATTATTTCAAATTTAGGCAATTGATTAACATAAACTTCATCTTGAATAAAACCATTTTAAAATGTATTTTAAACATCCACTTGAAACAATTTGGAATTCATATATGATGCAAATGCAACTAATAATCTAATCACTTATAATCTAGCTACTATGTAAAAGTTTCCTCAAAATATATGCCTCCTTTTAATTATACCCTTCAACTACCAATCTAGTTTTATTTATCACAAAGGTACCTGATTCATCTAGTTTTTTCCACCTAGTATTTATGGTTTTGTGACCGCTATGTCTACATAATAAGCTCGACACTTTATTTTCATCCCTACCGTTTTGTTAAAAGGTACATACAGTTCTTTGTTGAACAAGAAAATGAGTGAAAGATTTTTCTTTATAATCTATGGCATAATTAATGCATAAAATTTGATTTTATAAGAAAATTGAGTTTGAGCCACGTTTGTAAAGTGAGAATAAATGGAAAATAGTTCAAACATATACATAAGAGGTAAATACATATGTATCTAATGAAATTATCAATAAAGATTATATAATATCTCAAATCTCTTTTATTGTCATAAGGAGCATTTCCTAAATATCAAAATAAATCAAATCAAATGGTGTCAACGAAATATAATCACTACCAATAAAAGGTAAATTATGATTATTAGAAAGTCCATCAAAATTTCTAGTTTTGATATGACCCAAAGAATGACTAGAAACTAAAGATTCAAGTCTAGGATAGAAAGATGACAAGGGGAGAGTAGTAACACTAGGGTCTCCAAAAGCCATCTAAATCGAAAGTATCCATAGTGCACACATGAGAAAAATCCTTATCAATAAATCTTGAAAAACACGTAAAATAAAAAAAACGTATCTACAAAGTTAAAATTTGACCAAAATGACCTAAAAATGAGTTTGTAATACCTAAAAATCTTAGGAATTGGTTTGACTTAACAAAAAAAATCAGTAAGAAAATAGTTGGATCAACAGTTCAAAGTTTAGTCAACAAGTACGGACTGAACTAGCTTAACTGCCATCGAATCCTCTATTTCACTTACTATGTTCCATCCCCATATAAAATGTATGGATGAAATTTAATGGAACATGATAGGAATATATAACTGGTACAGAATCTGATCTCAGCTTAACTAGTGATGATGTAAGGTGTTGACATAAGGGGATAATGTGATAGCTAACATAGTAGAGGTGGGACCCTGTGCTGAAATGTCAATCTAACATAAAAGTTGATATGATTTGCAGGACACAATATTACAAATATCGTATCAAACTTGCTACCGGATTTAGTTCTGATATGACACGATACTGCTGTTCGTCAATACTAAGAACCATTTCGGATAATTTTTAAAATTTATAAAATAGTTTCTAAATTTTATAAAATTGCAAAATAGACTCTCAATATATTATACTATACAATTGTTTTACTCCAATCATATCTTATGAAATCATAATAATATAAATTTGATATAAAAATATTTCTTAATTTTTATTAATATTATTTTCATATATTTCTTATAAATTAAATAAAAAATTATTTAACTCTCATATAGATATAAAATAAATAATAATACAAAGAAAAAATGAATTTATAATAATTGAATTTAATTTCAAATGTTATCTTTATATATTTCAAAAGTTATTATAATATTTTTCACATGTATTATTAATATATATATATATATATATATATATATATAGTCAATATGAAATATATAAATTTTAAAAAACATTAAATATAATTGTATTAAATTATTATGTTTAGTTACATAATCAATAATCACTTTATATAAGTCTAATGATATAAAAAACTTAATTACTACATTCTTATCTGTATTTTATTATTTATTAAATAAAATTACAGACAATTTTATCATATTCCTTTTTATGTATAAGTAATTATTATTTTATATAGAAGAAATTATAAGTTTTTTCAATTTAGTCCTAAAATTTTTTTAATTTACAATTACGACTTATAATGACTAGTATTTGAGCGATATCCTAGTTATCATTCGGTACCAATCAAAAGAGCCTATATTATCCGGTACCAAAATTCCGTACAAAATTCTCTTATTTAATACCCTTTTTATTTGATACTACTAACATCAACCGATACAGTTTTATAATCAATGGTAGAACCACTTTAGGCTAACATAGCAAATGATTAGATGACGCGACAATTGGAATTGACCAATCGAATGTTGACACATGGCCTCTTTGCTCATAGCTTCTGCTCTGCGTTTTCACTTGAATCTAAGGTCGCTTCCGAAGTTCAGGTGAAAAAATGACGTCGTCTACATCGTCTTCAAATAGTTTTAATTTTGTGTACTGATCCTCTGGGGGCGCATACAGTCGTGTTTGAAGGCAAGACTTACATCATTGTGATCGTCTTGATGAATAGAAGAGTTTGACATATATTAAACACTAAGACAATCAAAATATCTTTAAAAAAGTAAGACCTAAAAAATTACAAAAATATATTTTTTTACAAAGAAACTTTTATTCTATTTAGAAAGAAGAGTTTTGATCAAAAGAAAGATATCTTATACTTTCGTATGTCTAAACTATTATACATCGGAGTTTTTTATAATCACACACCGCTATGCGCATGCTTAAGTACATATTACTATGACGCAAGACAAATCCTCGTTACTTTGCTACTTTTACATACGTTATTACGTTATATACATTAACAGTAACACATATTTAGATATTAACTAAACAAAGAAAATTAATTAATTAAACCTTTATTGGATAGCACCTACAGATTCCCACGAAATTCCCAACTAGACGGACTCTCTCTCGTAAACAAAGTTTTACTGTTAAAGAAAATAAGTGATTAGTTTGGACGTGGAAAATGTATTTTATCTATAAAAAAATGACACTGAAAACTGTAATGTTCCTTCCAAACTGGTTTACAACAATTGTAACAAAGATATAATTGTAATCTGTAATACAACATTCTCAAGGCATTTGTTTCATGTAATCGTCCTTCCGCGTGGTGTTTGGGAGAAGAAGAAAAGTCAAGTGACCTCTAATCCAAAATTTGGTACCCTGGCATTCAAGTTGAAGGCCCTGTTTGACAATCAGCTGATTGCATTTAGCTGTTAGCTGATCCTATCGGATGTTAGCTGTTAGCAGATTCTATCAGCTGATTTAACCAGCGGATTGCATTAGCTGTTTGTTAGAGATGTTTGGTAAAATTAGCTGTTTAATATTAACTGTTTATATGTAAAATGACTTATAAAGACTTGACTTTAAAAAAATTATAAAAATATGAGTATTATATATTTTAATGTTTCAATGAATATTCTTATAAAAATTAAATTTTAAATATTCAATTTTACAAAATGCAAGTGAATGCAGTTCACGATCTGCCATTTTCTTTCATAAGATAGCTTATACATTTATATAAAGAGAGATATCCTTGATTCTGGAAAATAGGTTGGTTCTTTTATTGTAATCTTTTCATAAAGCTAATTGATTAGCAGAGCAAAAGAAATGAATTTCGAAATAAAGAAGAGTATAGAACGAGTCAAATCCAAAAATATACAGAATTAATAAACATCTCAGATACAACAGATGTTAGGCCAAAGACTTTTACAAGGTATTATTTTATGTCCCTTCTCCTGAGTATAGATGGCAATCCCCAAATTAAAGCAAAGTTCTTGTATACATTTTTTTTGTTTCTGTTGCAGTACCAAATATTCAACACTCCTATTTCCAGATCTGAGGTCAATAATATCTCCACTGCTCCAACTAAGATAGAGAAGGTTGGTGTGTTTTTGTAGCTTTTCATTTTGGATCAAACATTTAGAGGTTGAATGGAGTTTGAAATCAATGCCAAGATTACTGCATTCCTGGGCAAAAACACACCCTGTCATAAAAACATCATATCCAGCTTCATGCTTAACTCCAATACTCTATTCAGAGGACCTAAAAGATATATGATAAAATTGTAGTTAGAAGTGAATCAAAGATGCTTGAAGGACAAATTGCTATAGCAGTCAATCATTCTTTACCCACATTTGATGAAGCATACCTGTGAAGAAATGATAAGTACACAAAAGCTAATGACAATCAACTTTTCAAATTAAGGTGAGCCACGTAACAGAGTAAAATTGGCATTAAGCCTATGTAATTGTCCTGATAGTTGTTCTTTTAAGGTGCGCATATTATTACATGCATGGCGTTATTCTAATTCAAAACCAAGCATAATTTTTTTTTCATTTCATTTTTATCCACTTTGTAGGATCATAAACATAGCAACCCTAATCCAAATGATTAGACCATATACTTCTATGCTATGGTAGCTTGACCAAGTAGCAGTTGGCAGTCAAGGTAAAGGATATAAGAATTTGTTGTATATATGCCTAATATCTGTATCAAATATAGAAAACATACAGCCAGCACATTTCATCAACAATATGCAACACATCACGAAACACAAGACCCACTGGCATTAAGAATATTTGAAAATCAAAGCCAAATTACCAGTTGGATCAACTTAAGCTGATGAGATGTGGAACCACTCAGACAAAGAGCAGGCCGCATCTTATAGCAAACAATCTGGAATTGTCCTCTTGACTCATTTAAACTTCCATAAGACTGACTCACCCCAAGTCCCTCCCTCAACAACCGATCTCTCCATTCACTTAACTTATTCTCCATTCTCTCACTGAAAAGAACATCCTCAATGCTGACCAAGGACACATCTTTAGCCTCCTTCAACTCCAACACTCCATCCCCATGTCACGAATTCAGGCGTCTCAATGCCCGACGCTGTTATGCTTTAGACAGATAAGAGAGAGAGAGACACGATTTACCCATGGAGGAGTCTCTGATTAGCAAAAGCTTAAACAAATCATCTCACCCTAAACCCAAATAAGAAATGAACTTCGGAAGAGAAAAGAGAAAGAAAGAGTATATTTGAGTAATGTGCTTAGCATACGTTGCTCATGATGGATGATTGTTGTGGGAGAAGAAGATTGAAAGAAGATGGAAGAAGATCAGAACCCAGACACGCACAAGGAAAGAATAAGAAAACTCAAGAGACAACCCCAAATGAGACGGTAAATGAGTTAAGATTCTAGGGGCAAAATCGACTTTTAACGTAACAAATATCAGCTGAATCATTAAAACGCTCCTCTATAGTAGCTGGTTCAAATTTAGCTGGTTGGCTTGAATCAGCCAACCCAACCAGCTGATAACCAAACAATATTAATAGCTTTTTTGTAAAGTCAATAAGCTAATTTTGGTCAATCAGCTATTTTTTGGCTAATCAGCTGTTATCCAAACAAGGCCGAAGACGTCTTATACTCAAAACCCATAAACTCTCCATCAATATTAAGTGAATAGATCGAGCTTCTCAAGGTGAATTGATAGAGCCTACACTATAGGTACATATATTAGTATTGACGCTAGATCCTACACTAAGTAGAGTACATAGGCACGATGAGGATTGGATAGAACCCACCATATTATTAAGATGATTACGAAATGTGAATTAAGGGCTTTGTCCAAGTTCAATGGGTACAAAAACCTCCATCAATATTGATTGAATAGATCATGCTTCTCAAGGCAACGATATCAGTTTTGTACTGTATCGATTGTTGCAGGCTAAAAAATGATATGAAATTGTATTTAAGGGTAGATTGGTATCTGTGATTTTGCATGGTATCCATTGCTACCATAAACTTGGAAAAATGAGAGAAATAAGGGATTATTTTAAAAAAAAGTTAAAAAAAAGCCACATCATCTCCCCCCCCCCCCTCCACTGCAAAACACTCTCCCTCTCTGTCTTTTGTCTCTCCTCTCCCTACTGCTAGCATCCTAGCCATAAGTCTCTCCCTTTGTCGCTTGTCACCATAGCATTGCTACCTTGTGAATGATCGTCTCTCTTACAGTGTCGAGTGTGTCACTGTGTTGTCGCCTCACGCCTGTTGCCCAACAGCCTCCACCTCTGATCCTCTACTCCTCTAGTCACCGGCCACTACTCCACCACACCTCTAGGTCTGGTCTGGTCATTGCCCCGCATCTCCAGCTACGAATCATATCAAATCTGGAATTTTGTAGACCTATTTTCGAAACCAAACCTACCTACCCACTAGTTTACCCGTACCAATCCAGGGATTTAGCTCAATAAAGGTTACAAAAAATTGCAACAAATTTTGTGGAATTGTGAAGTGGTTAATTTGTGGAATTGTTAAGTTATGAATTTGACAATTTTTGGAATTGTGAATTTGTGGAAATATGAAGTTAATTATGGAATTTTGGAATTTGAATATTGAATTATATATTCGTGACTTTGTGTTGTGCAATAATTTTGTATGTTGAATTATGTTAGATTGAATTGGACTGTGTAGTGTATTGTACATGTTGATTTGTAGAGTTTATTTAAGTTAAAATTAAGAATGTTGATTAAATTGGAGAATGAAATATTGTTAAATTAAAGTTGAGAATTAGAATTCTAGTAGCAATGTTAATTAAAATTAGTTAAGAAAATAAAATATTGATAAGCATTACAAATTGAATTGTATAACCAAACAAAACAGATTAATGTATAGTTAAATTATGTGATTACATAAAATAGGTTCTAAACTTATAGTTGTGAATTATGGTTAAAATTAAATAGGTTATAGTTGTGAGTATATGTCTTTGGTTTATAGTTGAATGATATAATTGAGTATGTTATGTATCATGTAATTGTATATGTTTAATACTTGAATTTTTAGTTTTTGACTTATTGGTGAATTGTGTTTGATAAAATTGAATTTTTTGGTGTATATTTACTCTTCATTGCGAATTTAACTTGAGTAAGAAACTAAAAATGTTGATTAAAATTGGTGAATGAAAGATTATTAAATTAAAGTTGGGAATTAGGATTTAAGTAACATTTTTATTAAAATTAGTTAAGAAAACAAAATAATTATAAGCATTACATAAGAATTGTGTAAGTAAACAAAATATATTCGTTTATAGTTGATTAGTTGAATCATAAGATTACATAAAGTAAGTTGTAAACTTATAGTTGCCAGTTATGGTTGAAGTTGAATATGTTATGATTGTGAGTGTATGTCTTTAGTTTATAGTTGAATGTGTTAAGTCAAGGGGACTTTACGATGACTAATTTTGATAACATTCAAATAATAATAATGTTAGAAACAAAAGAACGTCTTTGACAAGTGTGTTAAGTGTGGAGACGCAAAAACTAAGCAGACGTAAACGCAGACGCAAAGACAATACAGGCGCAAACGCAAAGACTATACAGATGCAGACGTACACGCAGACACAGATACAGACACAAATGTGAAGGTAAAATAGAAGCAAAGAAGACATAGACGATACCACGAAGATACACACTAGCATTTTAGATAGTTATTTAGTCAGAGTTAGTTACAGAACTCAACTAAAGAAGCGGTTATCTAGAAGTGGTTATCAAGAATCAAGAAG
>JANZXR010000006.1:31149872-31177215 GCA_027575705.1 Erythroxylum echinodendron
GGAGAACATCAATGTACATTAATTGTTAACATAATCTTTCATCTGAATCCATATAATATGTTATTTATAACTCAAAGCATTAATGTTAGGCATGTATTTCTTGCAGTTTTTGTCCTTATGTCTTTACATTCACAAGCTTTGTCAGTACCCATATTTAATGGGCTGAATTTTTCTGACTGGAGTGAATAGGTCGAATTTGAACTTGGTGTATTGGATTTTGATTTGGTACTTCAAGTTGAGGAGCCTACTGCTATTACTGATACTAGTAGTGATGAAGAAAAGGCTCATTATAAAGCTTGGATAAAATCAAACAGAATGAGCTTGATGTTTATGTGAATGAGCATAGCAAACAACATCAAGTCAGCTCTTCCCAAAAATGAAAGTGCTAAAGAATTTATATGAGTTTTGTGGAAGAAAACAGCAAATAAATCTCTTGCTAGGCACTAATGGGTACTTTGACCACCATGAAATTTGATGGTTCTCGTACTATGCATGAACATGTCATTGAAATGACAAATATTGCAGCAAGACTTAAGTCTTTGGGAATGGAAGTTAATGAAAATTAACTTGAAAAGTTTATTTTGAACTCTTTACCATCTGAGTATGGTCCGTTCCAAATGAGCTACAACACCATGAAAGACAAATTGAATGTGCATGAATTGCATAGTATGTTGGCTCATGAGGAAACAAGACTTAAAAATCAAGGAAATCATTCCATCTATTTTGTGAAATATCAATGTTCTAGTAAGAAAGTATATAAGAAACATGGAAAGGGAAAAGGACCACTGAAGACCAATGAGTCCTCTTTGAAGATCCAGAAGAAGGCAAACAATAACAAATGTCATTTCTATGGAAAATCTGGACACTTCTAGAAGAACTATCCAGGACATAAGGCTTGGTTCGAAAAGAAAGGTAAGTTTAAGGATTATGTATGTTTTGAATCAAATTTAACTAAAGTTTCACATAATACTTGGTGGATCAATTCTGGATGTACAACTCATGTTTCTAATACTATGCAGGGATTCCTTACGATCCAAACCACAAACCCAAATGAGAAGTTTGTCTTCATAGGGAATAAAGTAAAGGTTCCAGTAGAAGCAGTTGGGACTTACCGTTTAATCCTGAATACTGGACATTGTTTAGATTTATTTGAAACTCTTTATGTACCTAGTATTTCTAGGAATTTCATTTCTTTATCTAAACTTGATGTTACTGGATACTCTTTTAAGTTTGGTAACGGATGTTTCAGTTTGTTTAAGCATACTCATATGATTGGATCTGATATACTTTGTGATGGTTTATATAAATTGAATCTTAATAATTTATATGCTGAAACTCTTATAACATTGCATCATAAAGTTGGAACCAAACGTAGTTTCGTGAATGAATGTTCTGCTTACTTGTGGTATAAGCGTTTAGGTCATATTTCCAAAGAAAGACTGGATAGATTAGTAAAGAATTCCATTCTTCCAGATTTGGATTTTACTGATCTCAATATTTGTGTGAATTTTATTAAAGGAAAGCAATCAAAACACACAAAGAAAGGTTCCACAAGAAGCACTCAGTTTCTTGAAACTATACACACTGATATCTGTGGACCTTTTGGTATTAATTCTTTCGGTAAAGATAAATGCTTTATCACCTTTATTGAAGATTATTCACGTTACCGATATGTCTATTTACTGTATGAAAAATCTCAAGTAGTGAATGCCTTAGAAATTTATATAATTGAAATTGAAAGGGATCCAGACAGAAAACTGAAAATCGTTAGGTCTGATAGAGGTGGTGAGTATTACGGAAGATATGATGAAAGTGGACAACACCCTGGTCCATTTGCTAAATTCCTAGAAAAACATAGCATATATGCTCAATACACAATGTCGAGTACACCACAACAAAATGGTGTATCAGAAAGACGTAATCAAACCTTAATGGACATGGTTGGAAGTATGTTAAGTAATGCATCTTTACCGATATCATTATAGATGTATGCCTTAAAAACTACCATGTATTTGTTAAATAGGGTTCCTAGTAAAGCAATTCCAAAAACACCTTTTGAACTGTGGACTGTAAGAAACCTAGTTTAAGGCACCTACATGTCTAGAGTTGCCAGGCAGAAATAAGGATTTATAATCCACAAGAAAATAAACTGGATGCCAAAACAATCAGTGGATATTTCATTAGTTATACAGAAAAATCTAAAGGGTATAGATTTTGTTGTCCTAACCATAGTGCAAGAATTGTTGAAACTGGAAATGCTAGGTTTATTGAGAATGGTGAAACAAGTGGGAGTGATGTTGCACGAAATATGGAAATTAAGGAAGTTAGAATACATGTCCCTTTGACTTGTGGTCCCACTACTCAAATTATTGTTCCTTAAATTGTTGCACCGCTTAACAATTATGAAAAACAATAAATACATACTCTTGACATTCAATATGAACCTAGAATAGATGAACCACAGGAAATAGCATTAAGAAGATCCCAAAGAGAAAGGGGATCTTCTATTCCAGATGATAACGTGGTCTGTCTACAGGAGTTAGAAGATGACTTAGGAATTGATGATCCAGTTTCATTTTCACAAGCCATTAATAATGCTAATGGTAATAAATGGTTAGATGCAATAAAAGATGAGCTTAAATATATCGAACATAATGGTTTTTGGGACCTTGTAGAATTACCTGAAGGATGCAAGAGAGTTGGATGTAAGTGGGTCTTTAAGACAAAGCGTGACTCTCATCGTAACCTTGAACGTTACAAGGCTAGACTTGTTGCTAAGGTTTTACTCAAAAAGATGGCATTGACTATAAGAAAACGTCCTCACCAGTTTCCAAAAAAGATTCTCTCAGAATTATCATGGCATTAGTGGCTCATTTTGATTTAGAGCTACAGCAGATAGATGTGAAAACTGCTTTTCTAAATGGGAATTTAGAGGAAAAAGTATATATTGATCAACCAATGGGTTTTTCAGTTGAAGGGAAAGAACATATGGTGTGTAAACTGAAAAAGTCAATATACGGACTCAAGCAAGCTTCCCACCAATAGTATCTTACGTTTAATGATACTGTTGTTTCCTTTGGTTTTAAAGAAAACATTGTTGATCGGTGTATATATCTAAAGGTTAATGGGAGTAAGTTTATCTTTTTAATTCTGTATGTTGATGACATCTTGTTCGCAACTAATAGTCTTTGTCTATTAAGTGAGACTAAGCAGTTTCTCTCTAACAACTTTGAAATGCAAGATATGGGAGAGGCAAACTATATGATCGGAATAGAAATATTTCGGAACAGATCACAAGGACTATTAGGTTTGTCTCAGAAAGCATATATTAATAAAGTTTTAGAGAGATTTAGAATGAATAAATGTTCATCGTCTCCAGTTCCAATTCAGAAAGGAGACAAATTTAGTCTCATGCAATGTACAAAGAATGATATGGAACAAAAACAGATGAAAGGAATTCCTTATGCATCTGTTGTTGGAAGTTTGATGTATGCTCAAACATGTACAAGACCGGACATTAGCTTTGCAGCTGATATGCTTGGTAGATACCAAAGTAATCCTGGATTGGATCATTGGAAATCTACAAAGAAAGTCTTAAGATATTTGCAAAGGACCAAAGATCACATGCTTACTTATAGGAGGTCCGATGATCTTGAAGTAATGGGATATTCAGTTTCAGATTTTGCTGGTTGTGTGGATACTAGAAAATCTACATTTGGCTATGTATATCTTTTAGCCAGGGGAGCAATATCATGGAAGAGTGTGAAGCAGTCAATAATTGCTGCATCCACCATGGAAGCTAAATTTGTGGCGTGTTTTGAGGCCATGGTTCAGGCTAAGTGGTTGCAAAACTTTATTTTCGGACTTAGAATAGTCGATAGTATTGCCAAACCGCTGAAAATTTATTGTGATAATTCTATGGCAGTTTTCTTTTCTAAAAACAACAAGCATTGCAAAGGTGCTAAACATATGGAATTGAAATAATTTGTCATTAAAGAAAAGGTTCAGAAACGAAGAGTGTCAATTGAGTACATTAGCACTAGTCTTATGATTGTTGACCCTTTGACTAAGGGAATACCGCCCAAAATATTTATAGGGCATGTTGAAAGTGTGGGCATTATTGCTGCATAGGCATTAATGCATATTATGATGACGTTTATGTTTTTATTGTAATTGACATTCTGAGCTCATTATTGAATTTGTTTCTGATGAATTCTGTGTTTCCCATTTTTTGATCCTTTCATGGAGAAGACTAACCTTGTAGTATATGGAAGGGAATATGTTGTTTAAATCATATACAACCACCATGACTCCTGTTTAGTTCTAATTCTTGATTATGATGACTAATGTAATATACATAATGCGCATGAAATTGAAATGACTGATGTATATGACAATGTTACATGAGCCAAGTGGAAAAATGTTAGATTATTATGTCTCATGTAATTAGGAACACCGACATGATGGGTGTGGTAGTTAAGGGGTAGTTTTTTCATTTGAAACTACATATAACTGTTACTTCTTTTGATTCTATTCTTATCTATTACGTTACTTCTGTGACATAACCATCAAATAAAGAAAACAAACCGAAGTAATAACAAGAGGATAAAAGAATAGAAACGTAGAAGAGATTCAACATCAACGAATCTCATGGATCAAGGTACGATAATATGATTATGTGAAAATTCTATAAGTTTAAGATCCTGTAGAATCGTATGAAAACAGAAAAATGAATATTTACAATTCTAGTTTCTGAAATTTCCACCACATGATCCACCAGATTTTGGTTTTAGGCGCAAATAGATGCACATGGTTTTGTCTAACAGAGTAGTATGGTAGCTAAGTTTGAGGAGGTATGGTAAGTTGAGCGATGCGTTTTCTTTCTTTACGAGGAAAGAACCTAAAAAATATTGAAAATGAAGTGAAGGAGATTATGATCCAACTGTTCGGTACGTATGAAGAGACATGGGTTCTCATGAATTTTGCATAATACCCAGTGCTCTACCATGCATATTTACCTATAAAGGAAGCTTCCTTACTTTTTCTTTGGCCCTGTAAAGAGCTACAAGGTTCGTGTATCATATCAGTCCAGTTCTGTTCTGTTCTGTTCAAATAATATTTCCTTGGGATTAATTCTAAAAGGCACTGCTTTTGCCCTGCGATGACATTTATGGTGAGAAGGCTTGTAGAAATGCCTTTACAGATTGGGCTACAAATATCTCGTGGGCATAGCAAGTCCAACTTGAATAAACTAAATAGAAGTCAAACTCGTCACATGTAGTGCAATAAAGACTTGATTCATTTGCACATTCCTAAGGCAATTCCAGGTTTGTGACTAATTGGCTGCAGATTTCCTATCCCTTATTGTTCTAACACTAGCTCCTCCCACGGGGATCTTGGGATCTTTTTTTTTTTTTTTTTTTTTGCTTTACCTTAATTATGTCAATTTAGGTTAAGGTTGGTGAAAGGAAGACCACACATGAACTTTCATTCGTGCCCTTGGGATTGAAATTTTAGTCCTAATCTCAAGCCTACATGGCAGCACCTGATAGTCTCTGTCAATTATGCCTCCAAGTTCCGAATAATGTTGGCGATATTTGCTCATATATTGTATTCTTTGGGTCTTTCGATTGAACCATTTTCAAGTTTTAACTCATCTTTTATCTTAACATCTCCACCGTAGTAAACCAAGCGTCCCTAATCATTCCAGAGCCTTGCATGGTATTTAAGTTGCAGGCAGAATTTTAACATTCTATTCTTAATAAGAATAGACGGGGTCTTAATAAGAATAGACGGGGCACTCATGCATTAAAGGGTCTAAGGTGACATATCATGGCTGATAATTATATTTGTTAACAAAACGTCTACACATCATTATACAGAAAAGACACAGAAATGGTTTGCCTTGATAAGTTTACGGTGTTATATATTGTTTGGTTTTATTCTGAAATTCAAGTGTGTTAAGAAAGAATTCTTTCAGAATTTATAATTAAGTTTTTATGAACGACATTGGAGCAATTTTTTAATATAATTATCTATTTTCTTATTTTAGCTAACTACATGTCGCTATCTCCTTAACTTGCTTCTATCCCACTTAGCCATACGTTTATTAACTACCTCTCATCATGTTCTTAATTTTCATATACTGGAGTTCCATAAATTCAACACATTTCTTTCCGGATGATTAGGTTATATGTAAAAATGTTTATTATAAGTAATTGATTCTAAGTCTTTTGATGTAATAGTTCTTTATGTTACTATAGTCGACGATGTGCAAACCCTCATTAGTTTTTTAAGTCACAAAAGCACACGGCTCTCCTGATTTTAAAAATATAAATTTTTAAATCATCCAAAAATAGCTTTGTAATTTAAAAAGAACTAATGCAACGAACACAAGACTAGTAAAAACCCAGGACTGATGATAAATTGATAATATATCATGTGGGACATAAAATTGCAACTTATGAGTCACTAGGCTTCTTTTTAATATATAATAAATATGTTTATTGAAAAATTAGTTCAGAATATTTCAATTAAACATGCAAGTATAAAAGAAAATTCACTTATGGATTCTGCGCATGAAGAAAATGGGACATACATTTCAAATGATAAGTTTTAATGGGAACACAAAAGGATTACTTCACATTTGAAATATGTATATACAAAGAAGATACTGTCATATCATGGTTGTGATAAAGCGTGAATTTTGTTTAGTTAAACATATAATCGCAATATATTATGATCTACGGATCGATAACTATTCAACCAGATGTAGAGTTATTTAATTATTCAAGGACTAAATATTTGTTAAGAAATTTGATATTTATAAGTAATAAACTATAAACCTTTAAGATACCTATGGATCGAACTATTTGTAAATGAAACAAAATTATATAAGCACATGAAATAGTTAAGTTAAAATAAGATAATAAAATTACAAACTAAATATTGGAAGAAAATATTTAATAAGGAGGCCTTTTGAGATCAAACTTAAACTTTTAAGAATTTTTAAGATTTGCAAAATAATTATCCCTCTAGAAAGAAAAAATTTGCCATGGTTCGATTTATGAATTGTAATAATAAGATTAAGAGTGTGTACCTTGACGATAACAGTGATGGTGACCATGATTTAAAATCATGCTCACTTATACCAAACCTCCTAATGTGCTCGGAGAGTTTGTCACTAAAAGCTATGGATTTGGAGAGGCACTCTTCACCTAATTGAAATTATCAATTCCAAGTTCATTATGTTATTATTATTCATGCCAAGATTAAAGAATCATGTGATGTAATTGATAAATCAATTTAGGTAACTGCAGAAGACATATTGAATAGGAATATTAGCAGCTTGATCTTCCTCTCCTTGCTCCTCAAAATTCCAGCGGCCAATGGGGCAAGCTAGAAAGCAATATGGAGAAGAGAGGGGACCTAGCCTGTATATATAGATATTTTGAGACGTCCCATTAACGGCCTAAAACCCTAATTAGTGTATTAAGTAAATCGGCCTGCATACTTATATTATCACACTAAACAAATAACCCGTAAGGTATTTAACGGTTCAGGTGATCACTAAACGTATATTGGGCCCAAACATAGTATCATTGTGAGCCATACGTCTAACCTGTAAACTTTGCAATCAAATGAAAAGCCCACATATGCAGAATTATTCTAACACATTATTGGCCTTTAAATGACATTTTATTCGTAAATTATATTCCTCAATATAAAAAGTACTTGTAGATAATTTTTGAATAACTTAACTTTCTTGATATTGCTAAAAACTTTCTACAACAGACTTTGGGATTGTGGTTCTAGGCTTCTAGCGATGACCACAATAATTTTTAGACAATTTAAGCAATTGGATGGCTTAAGATTTAAATAATATTTCTAAACTTAGTATTAATAATAAGATAGAAAGACAGAAGAGGTTGGGAGATTTTTCCATGTTATCTGTTGTTAACTTCCTAGAGTCCAATGATTATGCAGCTTCATGAACAACCTATCGGCCGCGGAACCTACCTACCAAAAATGATAATGACCGACCGAACGAGCATCAATGTCAAAAGTCATCTCCTTGCATAAGCAATTCAGAGGTCATGATTTTGCCATCTTGCCGACACTGCAATGTTTCACAGACGCATTAATTCACTTAATTGAAACCCTGCTTCGCAGTACAGGCCTCTTCATTCAGACTCAATTTTCTTATGAAATGACTTAGGAGGGGTTAATACTTATTGATGTGTTACAATTTGGTACCAAATAATAATGCGCCAGAGTGAAAAGGCAGGTAAGACGCTCAAGAGAATGGAAAGAGGACAGAAACCCCCGAGGAGAGCTTCTTTGATGCTGTGAAACGAAAAGCATTGAATGGAAATTGGTGAGAGACGAGAGAGAGATCGGATAGATATCATTTATAATTTTCTCGCTTTTACAATAGTCGATCCTAACACTGATCAGATACTATCACCAAGAGGTGCAAAAAATACAACAATTCAAGTTCTAACAAGAAGCCAATATAGACAATCCTGTTCAGATTTTCCTCAGGAATACAGCTTATACATAGAGATTTAGTCTTAATTTACACTTTTTGGTGTGGTGGATTCTGTCATCGTTACGGGCTGCTTAGGGACGACTTTCATTAGCACAAGACCTATAAGCTAAAGAACAGTACTCATTAAAAAGAAAAAGAAGAAAGACAAGGAATTCCTAGTAAACGGGGACTCGATCCGCTCTTTTCAGCTAGCTAGAACAACCCATTACTGTCCTCTATCGACATGTGAATTAGATCGTCTTGAGTCTGGGCTGCACTTTCATCAAGCAACCATTTCTCCAACAATGAGAATGGGACATGCGCCTCCATGCTTGGCTTGCTTTCGTCTTGGAAGAGGCCATTTTCTGGGGTAAAATTAGCATTTTCATCCATGGATTGAGAGGCGTCAGAATTGGAAGAGTTGAAGCTGAAGAGAGAGTCGAAGCCCTCGGGAGTGTTTGCAGTTGCACTATGTATCCCATCGCTAGAGCTGGAATAGGCGCCCAAGGTGTTGTTGAAAGAACTTTGAGAGGCATCCGAGTTAGTTTGCCCCGCTTTTTGTGGATTTTTCATCCAGTTCTCAAGCAATTTTGCTATGTTGTCAGCGTTGGACGCATAAGAAGAAGCCTGTGATTGAAATTGTAATATATTGTGAGGCTCATAATCATCGGTGACAGATGACTTTGAGTCAGGTAATGAGCTGGTTTTGTCAAGAGACAGAGCCTCACAAAGGGCTTGTTTAGCCAAGCCAATATCCGTTTGAAGCCTTCTCTCCCACTGCCCCTTTGCCTGTGAAGCAGAGAACCCGTCTTCACTTTGGCCATCTTGAAGCTTTTTCATCTTCTTTTTCAAGTGAGTGTTCCAGTAATTTTTTATGTCATTGTCTGTTCTTTGCGGAAGATATGAGGCTATGGCCGCCCATCTAATGAACATTAAAGAAATGGACAACTATTTACTGTCACGGAATCTTACTCTCTTATATGTATGTAATTTACTCCATTGGGTTTGGAAGACCTTGATGATTAGCAACCGTAATTTGGAAATCAACTATCAGAGAAGAGACACAGATGATTTTACCTGTTGCCCAAAAGAGCTTGGAGATGGATAATCATCTTCTCTTCCTGATCAGTGAAGTTTCCACGCTTAATTCCTGGCCGGAGATAATTAGTCCATCTAAGCCTGCAACTTTTGCTGCATCTAAGCAAACCTGAAGAGATTGAAGTGCATAAAGTGAAAAGTTTAGAAAATTGTGGATTAAAGTGGAGCATGTCGAGAAACAAACGTAACCCTACATCTGTGCTAATGCCTGAAAGAAAATTAAAAGCGGCAGTTCAAATTATTAAGCGGTGCAGTGCAATAAATACACCACTTTAATGGCTAAACCAACCAAAAGTAAAGCAAAAACCCAGAAAGAAAATTAGAAGACTAATGAGTAGTAACAATTAATATGCAGAAGATAATGTTTTCAAAAACTCTCAATCATGAAAAAAGGAAAGCCAACTGAGGAACTCGAGCCCGAACCTGTATTAGTAGGAACTGATCTCCAATTCCCAGGTCCATGTTCTTGAATGTAAGATACCAAGATAATATCTTCTTCTGGTGTCCATGGACCTTTCTTCACACCAATCTTATCACAGCAAGGTGGTTTTGACATATTATCCAGCTCTATTTTGGATGTTGATGAATGATCACCAGAGGTTATTGTAGGTAGCTAGATATATGTATTGTGAAAAAGGAATCAAATCTCTTTCCTCTTTGAAATGCAGACACAAACGTCCAAGGGAAGGCTACGGCTTGTTATATATATAGAGGAGAGACCATGGAGAAGTTTACGCTGACCATACCATTTGAGAGGTAAAAGTGTTTGCTTCTAAATAGCCGAAACAAACAGCATAGCAAAGAGCATTTACTCATTTGCTCGCCAAAGGTCAGCTATAATGCTCAACCTCTCTCTCTCTCGACCGTGTGCATTCATTATGGGCATCATTGAGGTGGCACCGCAAAGAGAAAGCCCCAATTCACTCTTATCCTCTTTAATGCTTGCGCATCATTGTATTTGTCAATAGAACGTGAAATTTTGTGTCTTATACCGTACATTTTGGCCTGTATTTCTATGGATGATAGTGATTATGTCGAGGGATTTGAACCTGTTGATCCTTGTGATATGTTTATAATCTTGGTGTGTCTTTAGTCTCTTTCATGTATGATGATTTTAACCAACATACTATCACTTCGTTTGTAACAGATTTCACTTCCTGTCACGATCGAAAATTGACTGGTGATGAAATTTGCAGACGACTCATTTTTCTCCGTTCGTACGTTCGTTTGTTAGTTTGTGGAGGGAGATAATGAATAAAAAGATACACTCAATAAAAGATTTACTACTTGTTTGTATTAGCCAATTAAGCACGCTATTATCTTCAAATTGAGGGTTTGAACTCCTGCTTGATCCTCTTTCCATTTCGTTCCGGAAATGTACGCCATTGGACTTGTATAGGAAAAAATCATGATTTAATTTTAAAAACAATTTTGTACATAACCATATTTTCAAAAAATTGCAGTGCCACATTTTCTCTAGGAAGTAGAAACACTAAAACTTTAGAAGTTTGTAGTTGCTTTTTTAAGTATTAAAAGTACGTAGATGATCAATCTAAATTAAAAAAAAACTAAATCATCTTTACCCATTAGTCTATACTTGCTTTATTTTATGCAATTTTATCTACGTAAATATGTGAAATTCAGAAAAATGTATAGATGAGATCGTGTGAAACAGAATAAGTACAAAATAATAAATACAGAGGATTTGATCCCGAATAAAAATAAGATTCATAGGATAAAGTGATATACATTTTAGTGTACCTTTGCAATGATTACTGTAAACTTTGTCTATCGTAGCATTAATCACTAATATATTATGCGTACTGAATGTAGTTTTAAATCTTCAATTAAAATTTTATTTGAATAGCTTTAGTAGTATGACTTTATTTAGAACTCAACAAGTATTTAAGCCTCGAAATTTCATCAAACTATTAAATAATTACAGGAAAACAATATCATCAGTAAGAGGTGATGTAAGTTTCTTAATTAGTTAATTGAACTTAAACAACCAGAACATAAAGATTTAAGGTTGCATCTTTATTAACGTTAACAAAGTAGTAACTTCCTAGCTTAAAATTTTTCTGAGAAGTGATACTTTTTAAGAGATGAGATCAATTAGAATATGATAAAACAATAATAGTAAAGGATAATATTGTAAAAATGAGAATAAATTAAAATAAAACTTTAGATTAATGGAAATTTTAACTTAAAACGATGTTGACATCGCGATTTTTAGAAAAATGAAGTATAAAATTTGGTATTAATTGAATCACATCTACATTATTGTGTATAACCTTGCAACTCAAGAATGTGCAAGTGCTAGCTCTACGTCTAGACATATATGCTTATTTGGAGAGGTGACATAATTGAAGTTTGAAAATGTGTACAAGTATGATACATTAGCGTGTTATCTTAGTGAAATTTTTAAATGCCAATACATTCTAGACTAAATTCACAATTTATCCCGTTATTGTAAATTGAGTTAAAGTAGTGCCTCATTTCTGAAAGAGAGAAAGAGAGTTGAAAATGTGCTTCAAGTTCCAATATTCTGTACATTTCCTCTATAATAAAAACAAAAACAAAACATTTGACATTTTTGGCTTTGAAAGAGTAAGAAACGCTGAACTGGGTGTCCTGTTAGGGGCGAAGAAGAATGGTAGGCGCCATCCGGCTCCGGCTAATAGTTTACTCGCGAGAAAGCAAGCCCTCATCATATGCAAAATGGAAATAGTTTTAATGATGACCGAAGTTAAATATATAGATCTTTAGCTTATCCTTAATTTTTTCTTGGTTTGATTCTTTGGATATGTAATGTACTGTAGAATTAATTATTTTACTTATTATATATAAATACAGCAGTGTAATACCTAGTATATATACTCACATAATACATGCAGATAAGGTACTGGAAGTTTTGCTGTGTTTTATCAACTGATTAATGGACCATGTTTTATCGTTTCCACATTATATTACTTGTAATACGTCAACAATTCGTAAACTATATGTTGATGTTATAATTGTTTCTATCGATTTTTCATGTAGATAAGAGAAATATTTAACTTTGATAGTTATGCATGTGGTATCATCTTTAGGCCATTTGAACTCTAAAGTCTTTGGTTGGTAATTTACCCACTCGGCTTACATTATTTATAAATGACTCGAATTTTTTTCAGATTGAATTTTGAATCACATATACGTGGTTCGGTAATTCCATTGATTTTTAAATAAAAATTATTTTATTTTATTTTATTTTATTATTTATTTTAGTTAAATTAATATGAATTAAATTTGATCGATTTTTTAATTTAAATTTAATTTAAATTTTAATCAATTCTAACTTCAAATGTTAATTTAAAAATGGATGAGAGGGGTTAAATTGCCATCCCAGAGGTTTTTGAAATTAAATTCAACAAAATTTAGTAATAGTTTATGGGTATCAATCCATAGGTTCTTCGACACATCATAGTCTCAGATTAATGAAAAAACAAACTCCAAATGCTACATAAATACTTTTGCATATGGCTATCTACATATATTGTTTGCATTGTGTTGAAGGCTGTGGGACATCAAAATTGATACCTTTTACAAAGTTTACATGACAAATACAATTCTCATATTAGTTCCAATCAAGTCTATGTTACTCCAATGAATGTTGTATTTAATTAGTATATATTACTATAGTTATCTTTAGAGAAAACTTAAGTAGAACATGCCGGTAATTCTTTGAAGGTATATACATTATTGGTTTGTGTCTTATAATCAATCGGTTGCTTATAATTTAATGACATAATTATTAGTCATTATTTATCTTATACATATTCAGATGTATATGATAAAGTTTATGAATATACATTGCAAATAAAACTATGATGATATCATAATTATAAAATTTATATTATATTTATGTATTATCCATAATGTTCCTTGTCATTATTTTATTAAAACTAAACATTAATATAGCGTAAGAAAACTACGACATATTATATTTATTCTTTACGAAGAAAGTATCTGAACTCACAAACTAAACTATAAAGATACTTAAACAAATAAGTGAGTGCTTGTTAGATAATAATTTCATTGAAATGACTTTATATGAAAATTCTATTTGAAATATTACTTATATTTTTATGAAAATTCTCATTATGATGATAATATAAATGATCATTTGACCTAAGATTTTTAAAGTATCTAATATATGAGTTGTTATGTTTAAATACTACTTATAACTTATTTTAGTCAAGGATAGCTTTAATGGTAATCATTAGATATAGTATGGATTATATAGAGACAATTGATTTATCAATATATAATTCATCATCTTAAAGTGAATAGGAGGAATATTCAATTATTCTTAATTAGTATATATTTGAAAAATCTTTGGCCAAAGTGAAATAACACTTTAAAAATAATTTTTAAATATCATTAATCGAATCAATTATTAATGACGTAGACATTAATGTTATACTCTACGTCTAAATGAAACATTTTATGATGATAACATTCCTAAATAGTTGGATTTAGATGATAATCTTGATTTATAGATGTAACTTATTCAGAGAATTAAAGATAAATTAAAAGAGTATAGTTTATCTAATCCTAAATGTGATTAGGGTTATAATTTGTATCTATTGTCAACATATTTAGGAACTTAATGGGTCATACACAAAGAATAGGTTGAAAAGAGAAAATGTGTTTTGATAAAGTTAGACTTTATTGTAAAATTTAAGAAATTTTATAATTAAATACGAGATATTTAATAAATAAAACGAATATGAGATATTGGATCTTATTTGAGTATAATTAATATTTAATTAGAATTAATTGTAATTAAAATTTTATTTTAATTGATAGGTTTAATTATTTTAGTTATTTAATTGAAATAAATTATAATTTCAAATAGGCTTAGCTCTAAGGGAGTTAGCAGTTCTTACCTAACTATCTCTACAACAATAGTAATACATTTTGTGGATACCATTAGAGACCAGATACTTATGTTGCTATAGTGGTTGAAATGAATTATCTTCAAAAACGGTTCGAAAGAAGCGATAAGAAAATTATCAAGTTTCACAATAAGATAAGAATTATGATTTATGCTTAATTATGTTTTGTGTATTAGTTGTGTTATAAAATTTTAAG
This sequence comes from Erythroxylum echinodendron, assembly GCA_027575705.1. Classification (NCBI taxonomy): domain Eukaryota; kingdom Viridiplantae; phylum Streptophyta; class Magnoliopsida; order Malpighiales; family Erythroxylaceae; genus Erythroxylum; species Erythroxylum echinodendron. Next base: position 31,164,637 of record JANZXR010000006.1, read on the forward strand.
CAATAATGACTTTAGAAAATCATATAAAAAAGTTTTGTATTTATTGCACTTTGCATAGTATTTGATTCCCCCAATCTCTTGACATACATCAAAGATGTTAATTGAAGAATAAATAAAGAAAACAGATTATTGTTAATAAGAAATTTAAATAAAAAAATTGATGAAAATAACAAAACAAATAATGTCAATCCTTATAAATTTAACCTAATAATAAGAAAATAAGAATATTTTTCCTGCATAACACATGATAGATTTATAAAATAAGTCCATTAAACTAAATTAGGGGAATATACACCCGAAGATGGGATGCCTTCAGATAGTCTATTTGTAACTGAAGCTAAAAAGCAGGCGGCTTATGTTAGACTGTAACAAAAAGTCGTTGGCAACTTCAAAGAAAATATTTAATGCCTACATTGTTAACAGAGCAACGTATAGTTAAAATTCTTAATTCCATCTTGCTAGCTATGGAGAAAGATGTTTCAAGCTCTTTCTACCATTGAACTATAAAAAGGTTTGATAATACTACTACACTCGATTGGTCAGAGAAATGAAGAAGACAACTGCTCTCCGTAAAGAGAATATTCTTCATACCAAAGGTCATAATAAGGCATTAGAAAATTATTTGGTTTATTCCATCAGTTCTTATCCTTACATTAGTCTTATGTACAGAGCACAAGTAAATAATGAAGTTAACATATCTGTTTGTTTTGTTGCGTCTAAAGCCATTATGCTTAAAGGTGGTTATCACAATCAAAGCCAAAAACTACGTAATTGGTATTGGAGACTTCTCGAATAGGCTCTTTAATGCTCCCCTTAGAAAATTTCTTCATAAACTCTATCGACTATTGATTAGCCGGAAAAACTGATATGGACACGTCCAAATGGCTAGACCAGCCTCTCACCATGCACGATGCTTCCATTATCTTTGATGTAATGTGATTTTTGGAGTTTCTGGTTTAGGATTGGCACTGAAAACAAAAGGCAAGTTCGACATTATCACTAGAATTGTTTCTTTGTCTAAATGTCGGATTGTCGACAACCCAATTTCAGAAAACTCGTTATGTAACGACTTTTAGAGTCCGTTTCATATTTGACTCAGCGGAGAAACAAATTAAGATGTAAATTGATTGGAACTGGGGGAAGCCAACATATGTTGCTTTAAATTCCTTTTGTACGTACTTGGATTTGTCAACTCAGAATGTTCTTTTTAACTTTCTTACTGAACAGATTCGTGGTTTTTGTTGTTCATATAAAATTTCTCTCATCAATATGATTCTACAGTATGATGCAAACAGAAAAAAAAAAAAAGTACTGCTATATATATATATATCTATATCCACTACTCGCTAAATGCTTTGTTCAGACCTTAGACTTAATTAACTTTATCTTCAACTCTTGTATCTTTTTGATCTACACTGTTCATAAATGGTCACGAAAGCATGTAGGCTTCCTGTACTTGTACGTTATGTTGCATTACAAAACGTTATTTCTGTATTTTAATTATAAAGCCAGTTTCTTAATAAAATAATATGGGTTTATTTAATGTTTGACCTAAGGATATATGTTTGGTTGGAGGTTTTCTAATGAAATAGAATGGAATGAAATGTAATATTATTCTATCGTTTGGAAGGAGGTTTAATAATAAAATAAAATAGAATGAGATAGAATAGGAGGATTTCATATTATATTTCATTTCATTCTAAACAGTAAAAATAAAAAAAACTCTGATTTGGGGGACTTATGATGTAATATAAAATGATAAATAATTTTACACTATATTACATTATAAACCCTTCATTCAAACAATATTTTACTATATTACATTATGAATTATTTCATCCCTCTCAAATAATAATTTTCTAAATTACATTTATTTATGTTCCATTCCATTATAAACTATTTCATTCTATTATATTCCATTTCATTAAAATTTTACGTCCAACTAAACATAACCTAAAAGATGACGATTATTACGCGGTTAAAATGTGCACAGGATTTTGTTCTGTTTTTTAAAGGATACTTTAAAAAAAAAACAAAGCAATTGGTACCTGTATTATTAACATTTTTATCGCAACTAAGAAAGTCAGATCAAATAATTTTTGGGCAAATTGGAGAAAGTTATGGTCAGGAAACATTAAGCTTATTTCATCATAAGATTTGGGGTACAGTGATGTGTGCTAAAAAGTACTTCAAATTGTTTAGACGGGAAAAAAGTATGTGGCTCACGATGTGTAATACTGCCCTTCTCTAGAAGAAAAGGAATAGTCGGTCGTTTGTCAATTCAAAATCTAGGATGTAGAGGAGACTAGCTCTACCTTAATTTTCTTAAAGTCCACTATAATCGGCGGAAGATTTATGCGATGCGGTGGAATGTACCCTAACATGAGAAACGTTACCTTCCAATTGTAAAAACAATAGATTCCCTGACAAATTACAAAATAAACTCAAATACAACAATTATGGAAAAATAATTCAAGAAATCCCAATAAATATAAATCAGTATAATGGACATATTAAACTAAGTTCAATAAACTAGGAAGGCTTATAAGGATTTGGGACTGTTAATGTCAACATGTATTTTCATTAATAAAGTAGTATCAGTGCTTTGTTAGATTCATCATGTCTCAGTTTCGAGTCCTCAAAATAAATGGGTTCTGATAGGTCTAACTCCTAAGGATGCAGTGTGCCTTAGCGGAGCGTGGTGGACTTATAAGGATTTGAGACCATTAATGTCAACACGTGTTTTCATTAGCAAAGTTACATATACAGATATTTTAGTTATAGATAGTTTAGAATTAACCGAAACAAAAGGAATTTTTCATGCCTCAACATTAATATCTCAAGAGAAACAAAAGAAAATAGCAAAAACTCAATTAGATTTAGAAAGAGGACAAGATATTTAGTAATACTCATAAGGTGGTTTTAATGTGTTCTGTTAATTCTTTAAGTTGTATTTTGATATTATTAATATCCTTTTCTATATTTTGTTCTTGATTATTATTTCTTATTTTCAGATCTGTAATAGCTATTGGTTTCTCTATACCTGGTTCTGTAAATCTAATTGGTTTAGTTAATCTGAATGATTGTGATTTTAATAAAGGTACTGAAGGTTGATTAAATTTATTGTGTGATAGGGATAATCTAGATGATTGGATCGGAAAATTTATTTCAGGTAATTCTCTTAATGGTGTTTTTAGATTAATACCTATTTTTGCTACATCATCAAATAATTTATCCATGTAAATTCTATCTGTATTTTTAAATTCAATACTATGGTGTGAATTGATTAGTACATAGCTAACTTGATAAGTTATAGAGAATGGATATTATCCTTCAATCATTAGGTTATCTCTATAAAATTTATATGCTATGGTAATTGTTGCATCCAAATCTTTGGATTGTAAAGGAAGTCCTATTTTTAGTCTTATATTAAATTTAATTCTTCCATATGCTAAATTTCCATTTATTATTCCTATAATTTTTTCATTTAATTCAGTTAATCTTTCATCTACGATTGCTAATCTAATAGGTGAATCTATGCATTCTTGAAAGGTTGATTTTAATAATATTTGTATTGTAGATAAATGAATATATCCAATTTTATTTCTTTTAGTCTTAGGAATTTTTAGTAATTATTTGTAAATTTGTTTCCTGGTTTATTGAACTTAGTCTAATATGTCCATTACACTGATTTATATTTATTGAGGTTTCCTGAATTATTTTTCCATAATAAATAATATTTTGTCTACTCCAAATGTTTTGAAATGGGTGATATTTAATATCTTATCCTGTTTTTAAATCTAATTGAGTTTTTGCCATTTTCTTTCGTTTCTCTTGAGATATTAATGTTGAGACATGGAAAATTCCTATTGTTTTGGTTAATTCTAAACTATCTATATCTAAAATATCTATATATGTATTATTGTTAATTTCTGATTTAGTAACTATTTCATTCATCTCATTTATTGTCTTTGATGATTGTGTATTATATGATCCCTTAAAGTGTTTTCTAAAAATTGTAATTCTTTCTGATAAAAATCATATATATTTTTAGCTAATTCTAATTCTTCTTTTATAGGTTTTCTTCCATCTGGGTGAACAACTACAAATTGTAAATAATTATATCTATTTTCATAATATTCAACTTCTTCTTCATATTGACTAATTAGGGGTAAAAGATAATTAATATGATTATTAATTTCAGTACAAATATTACAATTGTTCATTGTAATTATCCTAATAATCTTCTTTTTTCTTCGTTTTTTCTGCTGCTGCTGCTGCTCTTTCTATTGTTGTGTTTAAGTGTTCTTGATAGTGTTGTCCAAATCGTGTATGTAGTTGTTTTAATGCTTTTTCCTCTGGGTTGTATAATTGCTTATGACTTGCTAGTAGATCTAGACACTGATGCTTCTCTGCCTCTATTTGTGCTAATTGCTTTGATCCTTGTAAGTATAAAAATCAAGATAGTCATATTTTTGCAGCTAATTGTTGATGGTGATCCGTGAAATAGGTTATTAGTTGTCTGCTAATTTCTAGCTTGTCTTTTTCTAGTTTCATACTTGTAGATAGTGCTTTACAAATCCAGCAATCAATATTCAGACTCATGTATAACAAAGATGAAAATTTTCATAATCTATATTAGGATAGAAAATTTTATCTGACAGATATTGACATAATAATCTATTAAATCCATGAATGAGAATAGATCTAATAAAATTTGTAAATAAATGAGTATGCGATTTATCAAAAGTAAGTATAATAAAACTAACTGTAAGCATAAATAAACATGGTTGAATATAAAGAATGCTACGAATTGTGATATTGAGAATGGTAATAATAAGAAGAATGAATATTGGATGAGTATTATTGTGATGAAACAAAAACATCACTAACCTTTTGTGCTAACTTTCGCTTGAACGCCAAACTTCAGGCTTATACGCAAGATAAGCAGAAAGAGAATAGAGAAAGGTGTTTATTTCATACTGAACTTATGTACATCGGTTGCCTTATATAGGCAAAATAAAGCTAGCTACAGAAGACCGAAAGAATCGGTTAAAAGTTAAAGAAAAGACATAAAGAAAAAGTAAAAAGTAAAAAGCTAGAGAATCTGCTTTTCTTTACAAAAAGAAAGGTGGAAATGACCAAAGTTGGTCTGAATCCTTTTTAGTGGCCGACATGAGGCCTACATGTTTTAATGCTTGACAGCTGTCTTGACCGCTAATTCTTATTCTTCAATAATTGCTCCTTCTGATGCTGCCTCATCAACAATTGCTGAAGTAGAAGGCCAATAATGACATTTATGTTGTTCATGTTTTTGAAATTGTTGACAGAGTGCATGCTTCTACTGTGTTGATAATTCTTCAAAGATTCCATCAAGAGTAGAAAATAGGTGCTCAAACTGATGAATCAATTGTAATGCTTCTGCAGTGATTGCTGACTTGTATGTTGATGTCATAATGACATTGATTCCTTTGTAATTTAACTTAAGTAATGATTCCATATTAATCCTAAGGCATTGTTGATATATTCCTTCTAGACATTATAGATTAAACTGATTAATTAAATCCCAATTGAACTCATGTCTTGGTGGATAATCTATGGGTGGATAATTTGTGAAGGAGTAATCAAGACTGGTGTTGGTGAGGGATTGCTATTGGGTATGGATAATGAAGGTTGAGTATTTGTATTTTGGCTAGTGACTTCAGAGTCTTTGACTTGTTTTTCCAGTAGGTTGATGGTACTACGAATTTAGTTAATTTCTTTGGCTAATATACCAACTTATTGTTGTAAATCTAATAATACTCCCTCCTTTTTGGACAATGATTCCTTCAAAGTAATAATGGTTGCTTCCATTCTCTGGTGAGTATATTTACAAGACTGTTAGTAACAGATTTAATGTATTGTATATGAAAATTAAATTGACTGAGTTCTAGTTGCTATCAGATTAAACAACCTTGATTATAATTGGTTTTAATATTATAGCGAATAAATTCACATAAATATTGTGAATCTGTCTGAATAGTAAATTCAATTGGTAGTAAATCAGTTCGCCACTTTCTCAAATTTTTGAGACAGGCTAGTGTTTCTTTCTTATGAATTGGATAGTTACTTCAGCAGAATTGAAAGTGCCATTTGTATACTTGCAAAGTAGATACTTCTTTTGATTGGGTGGTTGTGCCAAAAGATAGCCAGCCCATGTGTTCTTGTTAGCATCAATTTGTACTAGTAGTTTATTCTTCGGAAGCTAATTATATAAACTTGGTAAATCCTTGCATAATGTTTTAAGTGTACATACCCCCCTTTGTATCTTCTGGAGTCGATGTCCATTGATTTTTGGTGTTGCATTTAGATTGTAATTGTCTTCTTTTTTGTGCAAGTTCTTAAAGAATCATTGATTTGATATATAATTTAAAAGACCTAAAAATTGTTGTACTTGAGTTTTATTTTGTAATTTGTTAGGGAATTGTTGTACTCTAGTTAGTATGTTAGGTTGTAATTTTAAGAACCCATTATTGAATTCAATTCCTAAATATTCAATATTTTGTTGAGCTATCTTAGCTTTTTTACGGCTTAACATTAATCCTTTTACTTTACATCTGATAAGTACTATTTTTAATTTTCTAGATGATCTTCTTTACCCTGATTAGAGAACGTAATAATATCATCTATATAGGCTAATGCAAAGTTTTCTAATCTTTCTAGATTATTATCCATAAATCTTTGATAAACACTTGGATCCTGTTTCCGTCCAAAAGGTAAGACATTCTATTGATAATGTTTTTGTGGGAGACAGTTAAATGCTGTCAAAGGTTTAATATTGTCATGTAATCTAAGTTGCTAGTATCCTGATTTTGCATATAATGTTGAAAACCATTTATATCCTTTTAGTTTGTTTATAATATAATTTTTTCGTGGTAATTTATAAGCATCACTAATGATGGCTTCATTTAATTTACGATAATTAATGACCATCTTTCTTTTTTCTCGTTTTTGTTCTGAATGACTATTTACATAAAATGCTAGTACTGAGTGATTACTAGTGCTTAGGGAAATTAATCCTTTTTGGAGTAAGTAAGAGCATTCTGTAATAAACTCTTGTACATCTTGATGAGTATAAGGAATATTATTATTAATATTAATTTCTTGTGTAGGATTTTTTAATTTGATTTCAATTAATTGATTATTTGTATTTTTAAATCACCAACACCACCAGTCTGGATTACTCCTTCAGGGGAGAAATCATCAAATTGTAAGCTAGGCTTGTTCTTGTGGATTGAACAAGTATACATATATCAGTGGCAGTATATATAAAAAAAGTGAATGAATAGGTAGTAATCTTGACTAATAATTACCACATTTCATTTTTTTTAATGTGAAAAAATAGCATATTAATAATCATTACACAGCTTTTTGTTAAAATACAACTTAACATGTCAATTAACCTAAGATGGGTAAAATGACTGAACAGAAGACTAAGAAGACGACAAGTTTCAAAGATGAACCTCCAGACAAAGCTCAATGCAATTTATAGGCTTCCCCTAAGAAATCTAATGTCCCACAAAAGTTACTTCAGAGCCGTAGCCAAGTCGACGAGGAAACGTGTATGGCTACAGCAATATCAACGTGGAATTACGCTGAGTTGATTTGGGCTTTGTGTCAGGTGAAAGCCGACCCACCATACTGTTAATACTGTTTTGGGCCCACTTTTGTGCCTTTTTTTAATTAGTTTAAGGTTCAACACGTCAGAATCTAGTGGAACCCACTTGGAATAGGTCGTTCGTTGACTCCTACAATGATGTTCCTCTTTCCCTCCTGCCGCTTTTCTTGTTTTATTTTTGTTTGATGCATGCAATTACATTATTATTATTATTATTATTATTATTATTATTATTATTATTATTATTATTATTATTCCAGCAAGATTAAGAATCTGCCAAGTGCCAACCCTGTTTGGTCCAGAATTGCCGCAGACTTCTTCGTTTTGTGTTCAGACTTCATTTTCCAAGCTATTGTTTTCCTATTTATTATTTCAGATATTTTATTATTAATATTTTGACATGAATTTAATTTATATTAAATGTTAATTATTGTTACAATTTTATTTGTCATTTATACTGTGTATCAATTAGTTGTTTATATTAAAATCATATCGAGTAAATCAAATTTACTTTTGATAACAATTTTTAGGATAATTATAAGACGTAATTTTCCTCGTACCTAAAAAATAATTAAACAATTGTTTTTAAAAAATATTACAAATAAAATGTATTATTCACAGTCAACGGGGCTTCTTACAAAAGGAATTTTATGAACATTCCTAGATAGCGTCTCATACATAACTGAGTGATAAGATAAAAGGCTTTAATGTTTACATTTATTAATAATTTAATATTTAAAATCTTCAAAAGAAATTAAATAACTGATTATATAATTTAACCCTTAGTTAAACAGACTATTAGTTTATGTATGCACACAAATATAGTACTAGTAAATTTTAAATACATTTCATATACGAAAATATTGAGAGTTTACTTAGATGATAATATATGGGTTATTTAAATATGTATTATTATTTAAAAAATGATTTTAATTATCAATCAAACAATGCATAAGTTCAACTAAAGTCGCATTAATTATCTTTAAATGATATTTCTATGCAACATCTCATCCAATTTTAATATGGTTAATAACAAGGTATATAGCTCTAACTTTTGATTTCCAAATCGGCGGAGCTTAGCTTTGTTGTGCTTTTGAAAACCATTCTAGGTATCTTCGTCAATATTCCATATGAACTTTGAAATAAGTGTCGTTTTGTTTAGGTTAGGGTACAAACGGGAAATTGAAATGCAGCACTACTTAAAGCTTGGGGTGATGGCCTCTTGGTTACTTTAGACATATGTCGACTGCTTCTTTTCTAGCTACCCCATAAAAACCAAGTATACGATTTTAGATTTAAATAATTTTAGGCTCTCTGTATTTAGGCCTCCAGATAAGTTCCAAATAAAGAGTAAGTTTTATATTTGTAATTAAGAAATCTTGTAAATATTCCATTATTACATAATTAAGATCTATTACAACTTCCTAGTGGAGCCTTAAAGACTTTTGGCGTATGTTATATTCGGTCTTTTTTTTTATTTTCAATAAAAAGAAATGGCGTTATAATCACGACAAGAGGAGACCAAAGCATATGAACCTCGGAACTTATGTTTCTGATTGATAGCCATATGTTTCACCAATCCAACCATATTCGGTACAGCTTTGAGTAGGGTCGACTTGTTTTCTCCCGTCGGAAACAAGCTTGTTTTCTTTTTTATTCTTTGTTGATAATTAACATCTACTTACTAAAGCGTTCATGTCAAAAAGATAACATACATTAGTGAGCTAGTTGAGTGCAAGATTTCTCTGTCAACCCAAAAACATATTTTAAAAAAGACTTGAGAATTATTATTTTAAAAGATTTTATGATTCAATTATGTCTATATATGAATAAATAATTTAGGATCAAATAATTAAATTTATTTTAGAATAAGATGCTGTGAGATTATTTTGGCTACATCAATAAGCGAAGCGAATGTGTACTGGCACCGGGAGTTTGTGTGGGCCAATGCACGTATCCTGACAACTCAAATCTTCCGCTGATATCACAACAATTTTATAATTCGATTGATAAAATGTTAGCTGCAAAAGAAGGGGGCGTTCATCAAGATGCTTGAATTAAGTAATAATAATTGTGTCCGACAATATTATAGCAATCAGCTACTTTATCTGACTATAAGGTATAGTAAACACAGTTATCTGCAATTTTTGATTGATATTGACCAGAACTGACATAAAATTGACGACCTGAACTCACCATGTTTTCCCAACTGACTATATTTCAAAATACTGAAGGGCACTTTTGGTGGATACTGCAAGGTGGGGCGCACGAGCTCTTCAAAACTATAAAGAAAAATGAAATAGTGAACAACCTGCATATGGCCTACTCAACACAATCAGGTTGCAGGAACGACTCTTGTAAGTAAGGGTTGGAAGTTATAAAAAGAGCACAACACCCGAGATGAATTCGCATCCACAAGTCTAGGATATAGAATTGAATAAGCTAGTTGGTCCTCCCGCAGGTCCCGGAGCCAAACTTTAATCTCCAAGTGTACTGGCATACATGATCTCACTTGCTAGTTGCTACGCGTATTTACTTCATGTTAAAAAACCACATTGCCACCTCAAAATCAATCCAAACATTGGCGTGAGTAGAGGGCATTGTAGGGTACTTGGCAATTACTCCAATCCGTATTTTGGTTTCTTCGGTGGGTCCTAGAAGGGAATCCTCGTCAAAATTCTTCTCCTAAGATGGTGCTTGTGACAGTCGGTTGCTAAAAATGTTATTGATCATCTGAAGTAATTACACGGCTCTAGCTAGTTTCATTAACTTGATCATCTAAGTCGATTTATCAACAATATATTCGTATGATCCAATAATATTCAAGGTCTTTGTCATTTGAGATACAAGGATAGAACCCTGCAAGATTGCATCCATGGCGATCCGCAGGTTTTCATATAAATGGAGTTTGTTTCATATTAAATAAAACTAAGAGGAATTATTAATTTATGGACAGGATTTGAGAGCATATTATCTAAAAGCATATATTTTTTATTATATTATAAGGCCCTCAATTCATGGAGGAACATAAACACACAAGTGTCTTCATCAGGAAGTCTTCAAATTTTAGGTAGGTTTTTATCTTATACTTCGTAGAAAAATGACTAATTGGATGGGTGAATATAGAGGAAGCTCAAGGAGTAATGCGGAGTTTGATCTTTGATCCCTTGGAATGTACAGACTTATATTAACCAATAGAAACCGACAAGTAACGTCATATGATTCAAGTCATTCATTTACCTTCTCATTTAAGTTCAGTCACCAGGACAATCATAATATTGTCGAGGAATTATGGTCTAGTAATCTTTCTAATTAATCTTTAAAACTTGACTACAAAAGTTTCTGAGCTACATGTACTGGTACTGGCCTTGGGAGGGAAAGTTTTTCAAGTGGTCCCAGGAAACAGAAACATTTATCTTGCAAAGATCGCGACCAACCAACGTAAGAGACTAACACTAAAAGGGACAAACAGAGACCACATATTTCTCAGGAATGTAAGAGCTCCCAGGGACCTGCTTCTTAAAGGCCAGCGACCTCATGACCCTGCTATCTTTACGATTCTGCTAAAAGAGAAACGACAAAAAAATTAGTTATCATTTGCTCACGATTTTTACCAATTGGGCCATGCAATGCAAGTCTGTCAGTGTAGTCAGGACAAAGTGACAAAAAGAAACCACGGTTTATACCGGGAGCTGGTGGAGGTCACAATCTATCTGAGAAACCAGAGTTCTCTGAGCATTCGTTGTATCTACCCTTCGTCGTAAAAGTGTGCAGCTGTATCTCTCTTCTACACCACAAACTTGTATTGGCCAGAGTAGGTATCTTCGTTCAAATACTAGGCTTTCTGTGGACTACATTACAAGTTGCCATTTTCCTGCTAAAAAATTGTTGTCTGGCTGTTGGAAAAGCCATACCTAATCATTTTAAAGTGCAACCGTTTTGCCAGTTATCCGTGAACCATCTTCAACTTTACTTTCCACTTCAACCGTAAGACATTTTTTGCCAAACTCTTTCAGATTTCAATGTCTACATCTAATCATATCACTTGCGTTTCAGATGGAAATATACTCCAGGGCGAGCTATGATTTGTTCACAATCTGAAGTTTATATATCATTCAAGCAATTGAAGCTAGCTGCTTCTCTACATAATTACGATACATAACAATTTAATGGAATGAAATAGGTTAGCCATGCTGTTTTATTTCATTTTCTTTTTAACTTAATGTAGTGCATAACACGAGTCTTAGTTACGCATCTCAAATCAAACGTGAAAGAGAAAAAGTAAAGAAATGTGAGAAATACCTAATTTCGGTTCTATGACTTTAAACGACTTTTCTGAAGCCGAAATGAGCGCTATTCCACCTACACCTTCATGAGAGTTGCTCACAGAGACGTAGTTAATGTCTTTCTGTAGCTTTCTTAATACTTGAACCTCTAAATGAGTCAGAGTATTTGCACATTCACGATTTGCTTAAATAACTATAAGAGACCTTAACTTTATATTTATAGCATCTATATCAGGCCTCCCTATCACAAGTCTAACACTGGTTCGATTTACACCGACTAGAGTCCATTTTTCTCGCTGGACTTCTAGTCACTGACCTAGATTCTTTATTGGATCACTTTATTATCTTTATCCGAATCAAACTTGAGTAGCTTAACTGATAAGTTATTTAAAATGTTAAAATGTAATTAATGTTGTCCACCCCATAATAAGAAAATATCTAACATTCTTCTCCTTGGACAATAACTAATTACAGTAGTTGTTACAAATGTAAAAGTAATTTAAAATGCAGTTAAGTCGAATCACTGTATAGGTCGACCATGTTAAAAAACTAGTTGATCCAAAGATAATGAAAGTCCATAATTCCATCCTATAAGGCTTTCGATATTGAAAAATATCAAATAAAACCGTATATGTT
>JANZXR010000006.1:31177315-31196063 GCA_027575705.1 Erythroxylum echinodendron
AGAACAAAATAATGATCATCTTTATTAATAACACAAATTGTTATAATACCATAGAAATATACAAATGTATCAGGAGCAAATACAATAATCCCTAACCAATAATGTCTAACGACTTCAACACATGCATACCGTATACATGTCTCTCAAAAACATGCGGGAAAAATCCTTTAGTCAAAGGATCATCAAGCATATCCTTATTCCTCAAGTGCAAAATCTCAATGTCACCTTTTTGTATCAATTTCTTTATGGTCAAATACTTAACCTCTAAATGCTTAGATCCTGTGATATTCTTATTGTTGTTACCGAACAATACTGTAAATAGATTATCACAATATAATCGAATGAGTTTAGCCATTGAATCAACCACAAACAACTCAGAAATTAAGTTTCAGAGCCAAACCGGCTGCATGTATAGTCAAAGAAGTCACCAATATCTACTTGACACTCTTCCATGATATTGCACCATCTACTATATGAAAATGTAACCTGAAGCAGACTTTCTATCGTCTAGAAACATTGTAAAATCCAAATTTGTATACCCTATATTAGGTTAAGATTGTTGACCTCTCTGAATGTCAAGATATAATCTTTAATTCCCTTTAAATATCTCAAAACTCTTTTAATTGTATTCTAGTAGTCTATTCCTAGGTTAGTCAAATATCTACCTAATAGTCAAATAGCAAATGTAATGTCCAGTATAGTGCACACCTAGGCATACATCAGGCTACCAACCATACTAGAATAAAGCACATTCTTTATAGCCTCTCTCTCGAAATCGTTCTTTGGAAATTGTGCCAAAGATAATTTATAACCATGAGAGATAGGTGCTGCAACAGGATTATAATAAGCCATATTAAACCTTTGGAGCACTCACTTAATGTATGCACTCTGCGAGAGGCTAAAGGAGTGTCGAGATTTGTCTTGAAGAATCTGAATAACTGGGACAAAAGATGCTTCACCAAGGTCTTTCATGTCAAAATGCTTGGCCAAAAGTTACTTCACCTTATGCAATATGGTCAAGTCATTTGATACAAGCAAGATATCATCCACATACAATAATAGAAAGATAACTTTGCTCCCTCTGACCTTGTAGTATAAGCATCTTTCAACTTTATTTTCCACGAAGCCAAAAGAGAACACAATCTAGAAGCTTGTTTTAAACCATATATCGATTTTCTCCATTTGCAAACCTTATCAGACTTTTCTTGATCTTGAAATCGTTAAGGTTGATCCATATAGGCCTCTTGACAAAGGTCACCATTCAAAAAAGCGGTTTTAATATCTATCTAATGTAGCTCTATATCATAATGAGCTACTGTTGCTATAATCACTCTAAATGCAACCTTAAAGGATACAGGAGAGAAAGCAACATTAAATTCAATCCCTTCTTTATGAGTGAACTCTCTGATAAGCAATTGAGCTTTAAACTGCTCAAATTTACCCTAAATGTCCTTCTTGATCTTAAACAACCATTTAAAATTGACGGGTTTGTAATTTTGAGCAAATTAACTGGCTCCAATGCGTTGTTATGTTTCATGTATTACATTTCATCATTTATTGCATCTCATCACAAATCTGCATGGAATCCAAAAATAGCTTCTGAAAAAGTAACTGGATCTGCAACATGTCCAATATCATAGTCCTATTCTCCCAAATAGACTATATAATCAGATGAGATAGCAGGTTGTCTTAATCCAGTAGATCTCCACAATTGCATTGGTTCTTGTACCTTAGGAACCTCTGTTTGTACATGTATAGGTTCCTATTCCTGTACAGACATGATACTAAAACCTTGATCTACTAAATCTGACTGTATTAGTGGCAGATAAGAAATAACTATAATATCCATCATGTAGTCATCTGAAAGGTGAGAAGGACTACTCTCATCAAAGACATCATATTTTAGAAACTTAGTTGTTTATGATTCTACAATTTTAAACCCTCTTTCTCTACAGTAGAATCTACAGCCTATAGGTAGTTGGGATATCTAACTAAATAGCAAAGAGTAGAAAGAGTATGCAATTTACTTTCATGAGGATTATATAAGCATACCTCAGTAGGACAACTCTATACATGGTGTGCAAGGCTAGACTTCCATCCTTTTGAGATCTTAAAAGACGTTTTTGACACTGACTTGCTTAAGATTTTGTTAAGTATATATAATGCGTTCTTGATGGCTTTCCCCAAAAATAACCAGGTAGGTTAGTCTTGCTCTGCATTGACCTTATCATGTCCTTTAAGGCACGGTTATGCCTTTCAACGACATCATTTGCTAAAGACTACTTGGCATAGTGAACTAAGTCACTATTCAACATATCTAGCAAACGGATCTTTTTCTTAATCAAAAACCCTAGGTTTGCTATAATACTCTCCTCTATGGTCACCTATGACAATCTTGATAGATTTTTCCAATTGGTTCCCCACTTTAGCCTTAAAGATCTTGAATTTCTCAATAACTTTAGCCTTTTCTTTAAGTAATAATATATAACCATAAAGGGAATAATCATTAATAAATGTCAGAAAATATCTCGAATTGCATAAGGTAGTTGTATAAGGTCCACTGATATCCGTATGTATGAGATCCAATAATCCAAATGCTCGAGTTGCCTTCTTTTTCTTTATTTTGGTAAACTTACCTTTGCAATAATCAACACTTGTTTTCAAACCCTCAAAATCTAAAGTTAGGAGAATGTTATCCATTGTCAATCTCTCATCTCTCTCTCTAAAAATGTGGCTTAAGCGTTTATGCCACAACATTTATGACTTTTCTTTAATCAGAGGTCTTTTTCAGGTAAATTGTTCAGCAATATGTGAAGAATCATACATCTTATAGGATTAAGACACATTCTATACAATCCATATGACAAGAAGGTATTTTACATTAAATGATAACTGTACAACAGAAACATCAATGACAAAACGATAGCCTTCTTTGTCTAACACTCATGTAAGATCATATTCCATCAAAAAGATGGTATATAAGTTGTGTCATGTAATACAAGACCCCATATCGAAGTTTAAACATACATCACCTAAACGTTACACTAACTTCTTCATTGTTGTCAACTATCAGTTTCTTCTCCCCTTTATTTTGCTTTCTCTTAGACATGAACCCTTATATTATGGAGGCAATATGATTAGATGCTCTACTATCTAGCCACCAAGAACTAGATGTGGCTATAGGAAGATTAGATTTATGAATCATATAAGCCAAGGAGTTACCTGACAGTTCCTGTTTTTCTTTCTAGGATTTATATTTTTGGTAATTAGACTTTTTATATCCCTTTTTCTTGCAGAAGAAGCACCTCATTTTCTTCACATCTTGTGGACCTTTAATAATACTAGACTGACCAGTATGCACATGTGGAGAGAATTTGGGTCTTTTATCTTTAAACCTTTAGGGCTTGACCTTTCCCTTTCCTTTAGTTGATGTAAACAAAGTTGTATAAGGAACATTCTTTAGTTTCTCCTTTTCTGCAACACAACATACAATCAAAGCATTGATGTCCCAAGCCTCATCCTATGAATTATATATAGTGACCAGAATACCAAACTCTGAGGGAGTGTGTTTAGATATTGGTGCATTATTAAGGCATCAGGAATCGGAATATTCAATGCCTTCAGCTTGCTCTAGAGGTAGACCATCTTGATTATGTATTCTCACACTCACCCTTCTCCAGTGTACCTTGTGAAGAACAGCTCCTTGATCAAAGTGCTTATCTCTGCATTACACGAGATCCTATATCTCTGGGAGACATTATCCAAGAATTCCTTTTCTATGTTCGCGTTAGAAATTCTACTAAGCAGATGGTCAAAAATGGATCGCTTAATGTCCAGGTAACACATTCTGTTTAACTGATCCCAAAATGTATATGCTACTTTATCAGCTTCTGAGCTGACAGATGTAGATGGAAATGGCCTATCTATAATCATGGCCATATTAATATCCTCCACCTCTATTGCAATCTCTACATCCTTTTTTTACCTTTTAAAATTGAAACCAATCAGAGTTTCAGTGGTGACATTTTAATCATTTATAGAGAAGGTGATTACAAAATTGACAATGTAAAGATCAACATAAATATAGGATAACAATGATACTCAAAACTATAAAATAGTATATGTACCGAGAATCCGATTACACATATCATGAAATACCTATGGGCTGAATACATAATACATGAAATTAGACCTTCAAATAAAATCAATCAGCGTACACAGCACTAACTCTCATGACACTACCACCTGTAGATGAATAGATCATTTAAACAATGACTTTTCTCCATCTAATGTCTTTATACACATCTCAAAATCTCATATAAGGCCAAAACTTATGGGCAGAATAGCTAAATACAATACCAGAGACATCCCTTAAATATGCAAGCAAAACAATCCAAATACTAACTCAAAAGGCTACTGTGGTGATTGCATTCTCATCAACATTAAAAAAAATCCACAAAAACAAAGGATGCGCCTGTATATTATCCTTACATTCTGTATGGGCATACAGTATGTGACAATGTACCATTAATAAATGCAAAATTCGGATGCAAATTCTTATTATCATATATTAATAATGAAATCATTATTAATGAACTTTATTTGAGACTTTCGTTCCTACAAAATCTTAATTAGAGTGACTATCATACGATATCAAACACTAAGCTTACCACATGAGACACAAAAACCTCCTATATCTCTCTTATGTCAAGGTCAAAATATGAAAATTCACTCAAAACTAGCTTTAGAATACTTTATTTCTTTTTTCTGGAGTTAAACTTTATTTATTACCAATGTAATAAATCTAGAAAATTAAAAACTCACTTTTTATGAAAATTTTAATTTCTTTTAGTTTTTTAAGTGATGTCAGACTGCACATGGAGCTGGAGGGCACATGCAATGCACACTCCACATTTGATGCGCCTTTGGATGCGTAAGGTGCATGTGCTGCACCTGTCAAATGTGCATTGACTGGCGCACACGCATTTTGTGCACAGACGCTTCACTGTTCTAACGCATGTATCACACGAGCTAGACATGCATCCTCACCCACACGCCACGTGTCTGGATAGCTGGTTGGTGCGTGTGCACCACTTCTGGGTATGCACTATTCATGAGCTGGTGTGTGTATCACACGCGTGACATACATCCTTCATCTCATTATAGCACACGTTGCTCATTGCACGCACTAGATCCACGAATTTTGTGCGTGCACTGCGCACGTGTCATACACACGCCCGATGATCTCTCACACCTCGCTAGAAAATGGCAAATTTCGGCAAGTTTCATGTCATTTTCAACCCATTTTTCGATGTTAGCCACATATAGCACATATTCAAGCATCTATACGCAAGAAAAAAACTAAAAAAGATATTGTTTTTCTCTAAAGTCTTTATGGAAAAAAAAACCAAAAGCCTTCATTTTTGTCCACTCGATCACTTAATCGCTTTGATACCACGTGTAGTGCATAACACGAGCCTTAATTACACATCTTAGATTGAATGTGAAAGGGGAAAAATGAAGAAAAGTGAAAAATAACTGATTTCGGTTCCATGACTTTAGACGACCTTTTCTAAGCCGAAATGAGCGCTATTCCACTGACATCTTCACGAAAGTTGCTCACCGAGACATACTTAATGTCTTTCTGTAACTTTCTTAATATGTGAACTTTTGAATGAGTCATAGTATCAGTATGTTCACGATTTGCTTAAACGACTACAGGAGACCTTAAGCTTATATTTATAGTATTCATATTGGGCCTCCCAATCATAGGTCCAACACGGGTCTGGTCTATTTTGACTGTGGTTCATTTTTCTCACTAGATTTCACCCTACTAACTTAAATCTTTTATTGAGTTACTTTATTATCTTTATCTAGATCAAACTTGAGTAGCTTAACCGATAAGTTATTTTAAAACTTTAAAATGTAATTAATTATTGTCCACCCCATAGAAAAATATCTTACACTGAAGTCCTACTTAGTTATCATCCACTAAAATCTTGTATTTGAGTTAGCTTAA
Source organism: Erythroxylum echinodendron (assembly GCA_027575705.1). Classification (NCBI taxonomy): domain Eukaryota; kingdom Viridiplantae; phylum Streptophyta; class Magnoliopsida; order Malpighiales; family Erythroxylaceae; genus Erythroxylum; species Erythroxylum echinodendron. Next base: position 31,183,335 of record JANZXR010000006.1, read on the forward strand.
GATTGTCAACCAAGGTGAAGTAATCATGATAGAATCCAAATTTTGGTCCACAAATCATTATCAATTACCAAAAATAGGCAAAATGATAGAAATGCATATTCTTTTGTCGAATGTGATGTGCGTAGCAAAACAACCTAGATTATCAACGTAAAAGTGCTGAGAAGGTCTCATCTAGTATCAAGTTAGAAAGGATAAATTTATGAATGCAACCGCAGCGTGACTGCTAGAATTTGAAGGGTAAGATCTAAAGGGTGGTTGGCCTAATAACTTCCACAATTCTTCATTCTCCATTTCAACTATGACCACAAATCAAAACTTGGAAACCGTGGCAAGTTGTAAGGATGTTGATCGTAACCTCACTCCTTTATGGTGCGAAGCCTGCCGTCGTTATCTCTAATTGCTTGCTCTTCACTTATCATTTTCAAGTTGGATGGGAAGTATCTCGTCATGGTTTTGGCATTGATTTGATGTAAGAGAAGGGAGGCACGGTTCTTATTCTACCTGTCTATGACCTCTTTCTTGCTCTTAATAATTTGTTCTTCTGACATACTGTGGTAGGATAAAGTGTCGTAAATAAGGCACTGTATACATATGACCGCAGTCTTCACTCATCCACTTTACCTACTATTGGCATAAGGTTGAAGGATAGCAGAACAACAATCTCCATCCTTCAGAACACCCGCCAAAAGTTGAAAAGAAAATATATAAAACAAAATGGCTTTGATTACTGCTCAAAAACACCTAACAGACTTGGCTTTTGTTTCTTTATCATTGTCAAGTGCTAATTTGACTTAAACCAACTTTTGTCATTACTTACTAATCAATTAAAACTTTAGCATTAATTAAAACTGTTCCAAGTTCAAAACTAGGCCACTTCTAAGTTACCAAACAGAGGTTTCGGAGGACTATTATATTAAATTATCTTTGACCTGGATACGAGTTATATTCAATACACTGGAGAACATATACTAGTTAGGCTGTAACTTAATACTACAAAAATAATACAAATAGATTAAAGTGCTCACCTTAAAGCTTGAAGGCAGACAATAATAGATGGACACTTGCACAAGCCAACTTTCTACAGCCATGTGGAGGAATATAAGCCCACAATTCCAACCTTAGACACTTTGACATGGACAATTCTTAAAGAAATGAGCAAGTGAACCATCATTTAGTGATGGTGAAATTCAACAATCCATCTCTTTCTACTGTATTAAATAGATTAAAGTGCTCACCTTAAAGCTTGAAGGCAGACAATAATAGATGGACACTTGCACAAGCCAACTTTCAACAGCCATGTGGAGGGATATAAGCCCACAATTCCAACCTTAGATACTTTGACATGGACAATTCTTAAAGAAATGAGCAAGTGAACCATCATTTAGTGATGGTGAAATTCAACAATCCATCTCTTTCTACTGTATTGCTTGCTTGGATGAAGGAAATTGGCTGAGATGGACGTAGGACATTGCTTGCAAGCGTGACCTTTCATCCACTCCTGAAGGTCATTAATATATGTTTTAATAACTTCCGTCTCTAGTATACGTTCCAAAAATTTTCTGGTACAAATAAATTACTGTACAAATTCTGTAAAGAACAATCAAGAAGTCTAAATGCCTGCTTCTCATGGTAAGATGTGAACTACTTTCATTTGTCTAAAACATTGGGCATGCGTCGTTCTTGCAATTTTATATGGAGCTAACCTTTTCCCATAAGATGACCATAGGTCTCAAATTCAATGCAATCAATACCCCAGACATGGCCACACTCAAGTAACAGGTGAAATCCACGGTTCAACATTATGTCCGCAAATGCATCAAGCATAAATTTCCAAGATGAATATTCATATCAGGTTCAAGTCAAATAGTGGTCGAAAAATTTTCTTGGAGAAACTGGTAAAGTTCCTCTGCTACCAAAGTAGGGTATTCCTCTTGTGGCAGAAGAGCACCTGGCACCTCAACGAATTTGTTGACTCCTTTGGCTTGTTTAAGCGCTTCCATCTCTGCCTTGGAACTCTTAGGAGATCCTGAGGTTGAGACAACAAGGATTGGTATCTTTCCATCCAAACTTGCAAAGAGTTCAATGAATTCATCTCGGGACTGAACAGGATCAAGGAGACCGGTCAAGAAAGCAGCAGGGGCATAACGAGCACCCTTCCTTTTAGTTAGTGCGTATCTACTTTCAATAATATCTGGGGTCACATTGGCAGAACTTTCATAAACATGTGATTTGTACTGGGATTCAATCGCCTTCATGTTGCTGACAAGCATGTTATACATCATCCAACCTACACCTGGTGCCTGTAAGGTACCCCTAAGTAACCCGTACCTGGTAGGTTGAAGGACGAGAGATTTTAAATCCAATCCACTGAACAAATACATACCGACAAGAAGATGACAATCTAATATTGCATTGAAAGCTACATGAAGGTTCCATTGAGTAATCACAATCCGAAGTTTCGTTGAAGATCATAACAACCACAAAGAAATATCCCACCACATGGGGACTCATGATTTCTTGTAACACTGAAAGGACATCTAACTACACATTAGAAATCAATTGGTTGCATGCAAAAGACTATCTTGCATCCACGTGAATGATATTGAGATTTCGGAGGCATGAATAACTCTCATATTTTGTTGCATTCCATTTATATGAATAAGGTGATAGTGAAGTTGGCCTTACCTAGTCTCCATGTTGCTATCTCGACCAAAGACAATAGGAAGTGGACCAGCCCAAGTAGGTGCAACAGCAGCAATTGCTCTTGGCTTCACCAAACCCTTTTTGGCAGCACGAACTGCTATTGTGGCAGCATGACCTCCTCCAAAGACCACAAAATTATCTTCTGAATTGACCACACAAAATTTTAGCAAGAATTATAGCCTGATAATTTTAAATAGACATTACCTTATGTTAAAAGATTAGGATATCAACAGTAAATGCTCTGCAACAAAGGGCACGAGAGGAGCAAAGAAACATATGTTGTGCTAAAGATTCAATGAACATTGGTATATACCGTGAAGAACATGCCACAAGAAAGGCCATGGAAAGAAAGAAACACAGAAGTAAGAAAGAGATGAATTTTGATCAGAAGAACATTATTATAAAGTCCATAAATACTGTTCCTATAAAAATGGAACGAATACTCAATGGGCCTCAAAGATATCAAGAACCAACAGAACTTCCACTTCTGTTGAAGAGTCAGTTAAAGTTTCTATAAATATGGTTTGGAGAATGTGCATCATCACCAAATTATGAACAATCATTATCAACAGATCCACCATAAGGGTATCTTCAAAAGGACAAAAGCTTGTTGAAACCAAAAGAAGGTTAACAAAAGTAGAATAGCCATTTGGGGTGTATAAATGGCAAACTTATCAAGCTCCTGAACTTGACTTATAATTTTCATTTTCTGTATAACATCAATTGAACCCTAAAGTTTGGCAATTACAGACAATTAAGCAACAAATATTAAACACAGTGAAGTAAATGATTTCAAATGATATGAAACCTCCTCCTCTTCATCAGAAACCATACTTAACAGGCTATAATGATAGATGGTGTTAGGATTTTCATATCATTAGTGTATATTGACTTCAATGGCTAAAAAGTGTCACGTGCTGTATTTTGCTTCACTGTCCCAACATTTGTGGTTTAATTATTTGTCGCTTTCAAATTCTTTGGCTTAACTGATTATCCTTCAAGCACAAAGGTTGAAATGGATATTCAATGAACAAATGGACCTTTGTGACAAGATCAAAGATTTTACATCATGGTGACAAAGAGAAGAAAGCAGAGTTTAAACTTTCACAAACATGCAAAAGAACACATTATTCTTGTTCCAGTTTCTTCTACTTCTTTAGGGATCTTGTGAGGCAATCACAGAAGCAAATTGTTTCACCATTTATATAAGCATTTCATACTTGAAGCAATTTGGGGAGGACAAAGCACAGGAATGAAGAAAAATGAAAGCAGTATAAGCTGAATGAAAAAGCATATACAACAAGCATACAAACATATATTTTTTTCCACTATAATTAGCAGCATCCAGGCTATCAAGACCATTAGTAAAGCACTATATCAATGAGTACAAATATGCTCAACACATAGATAATTATTTTAGCCACCTGCAAGGTTCCATGGACTATCTGGTGAATTTATGAAGTCAACCAAAAATTTCTCCATAATATCAGCACTGTAGTCCATCTTTGGCCGGTCAGAGTAACCCAAACCAGGCCAATCAACAATTGTTGCCCGCCAGTTGATTTTTCCCGCTCGTTGGACAATGTTCTTAGCCACTGATCTCCATTCTTCAATGGTACTAACATCAGAAATAGTTGGTACCATAAGGATATTTTTGGCTGGATCCATACTTTCTCTAGCATGTTCTTCATAATAGATGTCTACAGATTTGTCTTTGAATTTCCACTGCCAGTTATTTGACTGAAAGCAGAAAGTTTATAAACAAAACAAACACAAGTTAGCTTTGATAATTATACAACGATTTGAGCAATATCAAAAACTAAAGTCAATTCACTTCCTGCTGATTGTTTGATACTTGATGAAAATAGATAGATCATACAACAAACTAATCATATTCTTCACTTTGCAGCATATTGTTGCATCTGCATTTTAGAAAAAAGGACTAAATTTGTCCAACAGAAGCTATTCGGGAACCAGAAGAACTAATGTTTGTTTCGGGAGAGAAACTGATGATCTGTGGGTTCTCAAACAATTTTGTTATATGCACGACCCATTGACATGTGTCGTTTTGTTTCCTGATGGGGCTAGAGCCAATAAATAGGCATGTTAGTTCCCGAATTCCAAAAATTATGGCTATTTGCACAGTGATAGAGAATTCAGAAACCAGCTACTTATCAAGTTGATCTCTGTTATACATTTCTCTTCACTTACATCTAAAGCCGACATTCATTATCAGTGTTTGGTCTTGTGAAATCTTAGACTTGGAATATGAAGCAAGAAAATATGGAAAACATGGATGCGAAAATTTCTAAAGAACAACCCATGATTCTGTAACCCAATTTCAAAGCTGAATTTCACAGACACGCAAGAAAATCTTATTATCTGATCATTGTAATCGAGATTAATTAAGTACTCCAAACCTCATTCCACACAAAAAAGTGCAGATTCTCAATTCTACTATCAAAACCAACGTCCTTATCATCTCAACTTAGATAATTCACAAACGAACTTTTACTTAACGAGACTAAATCAAGCAATTAACTCGTCTCAAATGTTCTTCCTGTTCTTAAGAACAAGCTTATAGTAACAACTCTCAAACAAACTATTGAAATCCCACATCAAATCTGAAAAGATATGAGCTTTGAGGCAATAGAAATACATAACAGATGCATAAACCAGAAAATCAAATTCCTTTTGCTCATAATAAAAAATGGGCATTGAAGCGCACCTTAAATTCTACGCGAACTTTATCAGCCACGGAGGCTGTAGAGTGCTCAACGGAGGTTGAAGAAGCTTTGACCCAGATGGGTCTCAGAAAATCCGCTGTTTGAGAGTGAAATGGCTTGTAAGTTCTATAAGAAACGTTGGAGGATAGCGCTGACAACATAGCAGAGGAAACCATTGGTGTTTACGGGGTTTGTGGGTGTGAGGAGGTAGAACAGAGTTCCGAACTTTTCAAGTGTCAAGGCAGTACAAGCAGAGCCATAAAGTCCACTTTGGTGTTTGTGTTGAAAAATCAGAGAAGCTTTGGAATTACACAATTTACATGTCATGACTTTGGCCCAATGTTGTTGTTTTTGTTCATGTTCTTACTTCATATCACTTCCGGAAACATACACCGTCCAAGTTATATTTGAAAATTAACAAATTTCTAATTCATACTTTTTTTAATTGACCGCTTGGTTTGGTATCTTTTTAATAAAGAATTTTGTTATTAATGGTATCACAATTCATAATATTTGAAAAAAAATTTAGAATTTAATTTTGAAAAATGACAAAATAATTAAACTCACTGATGTATAAATCTTCTCTAAAAAGAATTTTTTTAAAAACTGTTTTTTATTTTCAAATTTAGTAAAAAAAAAATGGTTGTTCTGCTTTTAGTTTTAGTTTTCAAAATTTAACAAAAAGTTATTTTTATTTCCTGTTTCTAATTTTATAAATTAAATATATATTATTGAATTATTTAATATATTAATTATTAATAAAATTATAAATAATTAAATTAATTTTAATTAAATTAAATATAATTTTTTTGATAATTATTAATAAATATAATTGGATTTAAAATAGCTTCAAAAAATATATAAATTTAAACTAAAATTTTTATTTAATAATCAAAATGTATTTAAAATAAAATTTCATTTTAAAATTATTTATTTTAATGAAATAATATAATTTGTATTGATAATGTATCAATAAATATTAGATAAAAATAGAATTAGTTAATAAAAAATTATTTTAAAAGTTATCTAATATATAGTTATCATATTTCAAATATTGAATTACTTATATTTATATAGCATCAGTGCAGTGCAACCACCCTTTCCAAAGTTGCGCTCGAAATCAAATCATTTTCTCCCATGCACAATAGACAAAATAATTGGCTTTACTTAAAACTGAATTGCCACTGTCCTTTTGAAGTCATTTTCTTGCTCTCTCTTTTCTAAAATAGGGGTTCAACTGTCTCCTTTAAAACAGAACCAGTGATCTGGACTTCTGCGCCTTTCCTCAACTGCCATTTCCCAATGGTACCATGTCTCAGTGGGCCTCTTCTTCCTGGCTATAACATTCATGTGTCCTCGATGCAAGAAGCATATACTTCTCTCTTTCAGTTGTTTCACCCTTCACCAGTAATCTCTGCACGAGCAAGAGCCATTCTTATAAGTGTGAAAGCGGCTTCTATCTCTAACCACAATCTCCAAATTATAGACCTGAGAAATAAGTTTCATCACCATATGGCAATCCCTGCAAATCCTCAAATTCTTTACTATTCTTATGGTCTTTCCTTTGCAGAACCTAGCTATCCCAAAAGCTACAGCTAGCTTTTCACTATGCATGGCGACTGAATTTTCCTTTTCTTCCAGCTCTATGTCATGCAAAACACTCCCAAGCTCTGGAGTATAACCTCCTGCCCTAAGCCTCAACATTATCTCCTTTAGCTTCTCATAAGCCTCTTCTGTAATCTTATCATGTTTTGCACCAGCTACAAAAGTATGTATGATTCTATCAACTTCAATTGAGCTCCATCCGGGAGTTTTCTTCATTCCCTGGGAAGTCATTGCTCTCCTCACAGAGGCCATATCCTTCCATTTTCCGGCAACGGCATAAACATTTGACAACAGAATATGGTCACCCGAGTCACTGGGCTCTAACTCCGAAACTCTTTCCTTCACTTTCTCCGCTAACTTGACATCACCATGAATGCTGCAAGCCCCAAGAAGCGTCCGCCAGATAATAGCATTTGGCCGCATTGGCATTTGACATATAAATTCATAAGCCTTTTGGACCTCGCCTGCTCGACCATATAGATCGACCATACAACCATAATGTTCAATAGATGGCTCCATGTTGTACACGTGCTTTATTTTGTCGAAAAATTCACAGCCCTGTTCAACCAACCCAGCATGGCTACAAGCATACAGAAGTGAAATCAGTGTGATCCCATCAGGCTTAATTCCAGACTCTTCCATCTCATGGAAAAGATTGATCGCCTCTTCTCCGTGACCATGCATTGCGAGCCCCACCATCATAGAAGTCCAAGTAATAATGCTCTTTTTCTCGGGCAGCCGTTCAAAGACCAGTTGAGCCATTCTAACATTCCCACACTTAGCATAAGTATCCAATAACACATTGTTAACTGATACAATCCATCCAAACCCAGCTTTCTCAATGAATCCATGCAGTATATTGGCAAAATCAAACGCCCCTGCTTGTGCACACGCTAAGAGCACCCCGGTTAAGCTGACCTCATTTGCCCTCATCCCCTCTCTTCTCAACTCTCTAAAATACTCAAAAGCCTCATCAAACAATCCACTATGGGCACACCCACCAATCACGGTACTCCAAGAAACTTCATCCTTATCTGGCATCTCTAGGAAAACTTCTCTTGCTAGCTCCAACTCCCCTGCTTTTACATGCCCTGCTAGCATCACATTCCAAGAGGTCAAGTCCCTAAAAGGCATAAAAAGAAACATTTGCCTCGCGACCTTCACATCTCCAGCCCTGATGTATGCCGTAAGCAGCGCATTCCACGCGACAACATTCAGTTCGTGCATTTCCTCAAACACATTCCACGCAAAGTCAATGCACCCACATTCCCCATACATACTCACCAAACCAGTCCCGACAAAGGGATGGGTATTCAGCCCAATAGTTAAAGCTTGACAATGCAACTGAATTCCACTCCTCAAAGACCTCAAATTGGCAGCCGCTTTGAGGGTAAACACAAAAGAGAAGCTATCTGGAACGTGATAAACCCATTTCTCCCTCATCTCAACGAACAAAGCAATAGAATTATTGGGTCTATCTGATTCAACGAGGCCTCGAATCATCGTATTGTACATAAAGATATCTGGCTCTGGGGCATGACGAAAAAGCCTGCAAGCGTAGTCAATACCATCGGGGACGAACACGGAGCAATGCAAGAGCAGTTTCCCGGCGATAGAGTAATGAGAGTCGAGGCCAGTCTTCAAAACAGTGGAGTGAACTTGCTTCAGAGAAATCAGAGTCTTGCAGTGATTTAACAAAGAAAGAATGAAGAAAGGCTGTGAGCTGTTCATTACAGATAAAGGTTCCTCTACTCCTACCGCATACTCATAAAAGAGCTGCAATACACAATAGTAGTACGAGTGATTCTGCAACACAGCAAAGCAACACGAAGATAGTAGCAACACCAACATGGGCACGTAGCGGTCACCAAATGATCAACCGATTACATCCAACTACACGGCAGCAAGCACCAGTCATCGACATTAACAAATGGAAGATGAGTATGTAAACCCGTGTTTCATGAATCCTTCTCTCTCTATTTCATCATCATCCCAGCATTGGCTTGCTTTTTTTTTTCTAAAATTTTATAATTGAATTAAGCAGCTTTTATTAAATTAGACAAATAACTATATTAAAATAAACCTACGTTTTTTTAATGTTAGCTTTCCTTATCATCAAATGTTTGAGCATTCATGATTGTCTTATTTATTTTTATACAAATAATTGATACTAATTATCATGCTACGTGTTAAGATGTCGTTTAAAATTTTCTTTTAAACACCAATCAAAATAAATGATATTGACTTCAACATAGAAATCATTGGTACCAATTTGGTCTTTAGTATGGTAAGAAACCTAAAACACAGGAACATCAAACTAATCTATTTTGTCAATTAGTTTATGGCATCTTAAATTAGTTTTTTGCGTAATAAGTATATAACCCATTACCATCATTATTCAATATTCACATTGCTACTTAATTTCTGAAAGGATGGGCAAGTTTCAAGAAGATTAGCAAAACGAAAAGGCTGAATATTGTTGTCAAGAATGGGATTCAAACCCATGCCCTTTCGGACCAGTACCTGAAACTGGCGCCTTAGACCAACTCGGCCATCTTGACAATCTGCCATGTCGTACAGCACAGAATAGTAAATCTTTAATACTCCATCTTCCAACTAAAATACTCTTTCTTCGTGTCCTCAAAGACCCACTGTTACAGATTAATAAACGAAGTTTTTATTTTCTTTAGTTGATGAAACGCAATCCCTTTTATCATTGGGGACTTCAAACTTCACTAGTTAACACGATTATGAATGAATTAGTTGTTGATGTTTGGTCCAAAAACTTGACAAGAACATTACCATGAATGTTGATAACGATTATGTCCTTTAATTATGCTCCAACGTCTCTTATCCAACGTTTACATTGTATCCTTTATAAAAACCCTCCCTCCCTTCTACTCTTTTATTAATTCCCACAATTAGGAATCTTCTCATTCTTTCAAAAAATAAGACACATAATTTTATCTTGTATATTCTACTTAGTTTTTATTAATTCTCGGAGACCTACTCCGCCCTTTAGAGTGTACCGAAACTGGTGAAGAAGGCGTTAACTTTGAGATCGGATTCTATTATTTTGCTGCACCATAGTGGAGAAATTTTTGACTTAAGACAGTGATTTTTTACGACGCGTAGTACTCAGATAAGCTTTTCCAATTAAATTATTATTGCTATTTTCACTAACAATCTAAGTGGGAAAGTTATTTGTTGCGTTATTATTGCTGTCGAAAATTGTGTTGCTCTACTTATTACTGTTTTCGGGTTTACTACTTGTTGAAAATTTTGTATTTTGCTTTTGCTGTTATGTATTTAATTTTGGAATAAGTTAGAATTATGTCCTCTACGAATAAAACAAACGCAGGTTCTACACTTATTGTTCCCCACATAGGTTCTGCCTCTTTCATTATGGAACCAAAAATTATACTTGACCTTATTAGATTAGAGCCTCTAGATGAGAGAAACTTTAAAAGATGTTTGAGAAAATTCTTCTTTACTTTCAGTAATACGAAATCAATTATGTACTGTTTCAAGAGATTCCTCGTGATAATATTGACCCTAAAAGTAAAGAAGGATAATCGTATCATTTTTAAAGTGATTCCTAGTGATAATATCGATCGTAAGACTACTAAGAAACTTCAAAATAGATTCCTAGTGATAATATTGCCCTTAAGACTACTAAGGCTCTAATCTACACGCTATATATGATCAACCATTTGTTTGATATCTATTGCAAGTACAAAACTGCTAAGGACATTTGGGATGCTTTAGAAGTGAAATGTCGGGACCCGTTTTCGGACCTCAACTTTCATGCAGAATATTATAATACGTGAGCTTTTTCCAATAAAGAACACCTTAACCATTATCGATTCATCTTCTTGCTCTGATATCATTTGCATTCAAAGCTCCCATTTCTAAGCTTAGCTCCGCTCTTTGAATAGTCGATTAATCAATTTATCCATTTCAACCTGAATAGCTCAAGGAACAGCGTTGGTGAGTCCACACTTTACATATGCACATGCTTCGGAGCTATTGACATAACTTTTTCTTTAGGCGTCCAATTTAGGGTTTCTTTGGATAGTTTGATAGAGGACTTCAAGAGCTACAACTTTCATGAAGACCTCGAAGGTCAATTTTAACTTCTGCATAGTCAAAAATAGGACAGAAGATAATCATGAACAGTAACCTAGACGATATCGTGAACAGTAACACAGAGGAAGTCTGTGAACAGTAACACAGACGATACTCGTCAACAGTAACACAGATGATATTCGTGAATAGTAACATAGAGAAAGTTCGTGAACAGTAACACAGATGAATCTATATACAGTAACACAGACGAATCTGTGTACAGTAACACAGACTATATTATTCAACTAATATCACTTCTTAACTCTTCCTTATAATCCTTGGCCTATGGTCTGTGTTCTATCCTCTGTTTCTTTGTTGACCATTTATCGTCTGTTGTCTATCCTCTGTGTTCTATCCTCTGTAGTTGACTTTTTCCTCTGTGTTGACCACTTATTGTCTATGGTCTATTCTCTCTATTTTATCTTCTGTGTGATGACGTGTCCTCTGTGTTCTTACATCATCACAGATGATACTTCTACTTTTGATTCATCATTTCCTCTGTGTTCTGAAGTCAGCATAGAGGATACTTCTACTCTTTATTTCTCCTTGCCTCTGTGTTCTGATGTCAGCACAGACGATACTTGTTCTGTCTATTGCCCTTTGCCTCTGTGTTCTGACGTCAGCACAGACGTACTTCTCCTTTATATTCCTCCTTGCCTCTGTGTTCTGACATCAACACAGACGATACTTTTCCTTTATATTTTTCCTTGCCTTTGTATTGTGACGTCATCACAGACGATTCCTTTCGTCTATGCTTTTCAATTGCAATCCTCCCAACTCTGACTTGCTATTCTAAGACTAACAAAAATTGACAAATTCATCAAACAGAGCATGCACATACACATTTCATATCCAAATCTTTAAAATAACATAATCAAACCAAGGAATTCAATTCCACTGTTTTCATTTTTTAAAAAAATACCGTCAAAGTTATTACAAATCAGATTACATATCAACTTAAACCAAAATACAAAAGATGCTCCATGCTGAAATGCCAAATGAGCTATTACAGAACTGACTTAGTCCAAATGTCTTTAACTAACGTGGAGTATTTGATGCCTTGCAAGGATCACTATCGTCTTGGTTTGCACCTGAGGAAGGAAGAAAAGGGGGGTTGAGCTACACAGCTTTGTGGCTAATATACTTATAGTCATCAGTAATTAGCACAAATTTTGGTATATATATATGTAAAGATACTAACAATGCATTATTTTCAAACAGAATACTGTAGAACACATAACATCCAAATACATCATACTTGGCAATTTACAGCTGCAATGCACAAACAAATGGCTCGAGAGTTCCATGGACATAATGGAGAAACCGAAGTTTACCCCATGAACAGATTGAGTCCTTTTTTAGAGCTCATATGCCACAAGCGGGCAGCCGGGAGAAGGCTCTTGTCAATGCGCACGTGACGAACAGAATGGTTCCACTCTCGCCCAAACAAAACACATATTTATTTAATCATATGTTCAGATTTTATGCTTGTTTGTCTTTTCATTTAAACAAAATGCCATGACATATTTCAATGGCATAACAGAATCAAAGTTCATAAATCATATGC
>JANZXR010000006.1:31196163-31214995 GCA_027575705.1 Erythroxylum echinodendron
GATTGTGTGGATTATAAGTACTACATGCCTTATGTGTTGCATGAATTGAGTGGACCATCGATGATGGTTCCTCACTGAGTTCGTAAACTCACCCAAAATTGCAAATTATTTTTTTCAGGACCGAGGGATTTAGGCTCCTAGGTCCAGAGAGAGATTTTCTGAGATTGTGTGGACCAGGTTGACGAGAGAGGTTATGGCACACAGGTGGGTCAGCTAGGACTTAGGTCTGATAAAATTTAAACGTGAAAGTGATTGTATATGATAAATGCAAGTGAATGATTGTATATGATGTGGAAATTGATTTGTAGTAGAATCAGCACAACTCAAGAAAAACAAAAGAGTTAAGTGGATCAACGCTAAAAAGATATGGAATAGCAAGTATAAGATAAAAATGTTTTGAGAGTATCGTATCGCCTTGATGAGGTGTGTTGAAGTTCGGTAAAAAGGGTAATGAAATTGCGAGAAACCTGAGATATATTGAGGAATTAGTTAAGATAGTAGGGTATTTGAATAAGTAACTAAATCGAGCGATTCCATTAGATATAGTCGTTTGGAAGAAATCATTCGAGTGAAGTAGCTACCTGGAAGATTGAGGAAAACATAAGACATCATTACTCCCATTTGTTTGATCAGTTAGGTAATAATTTCGAGGGCGAAATTCTTTAAGGGGGGAGAATTGTTGGACCCCGAACTTTTCTTGAAAGTTATAATTATTAAATGAGAAATTGTTGTCCCTTATTCGTGAGTTAAAAAAAATCAGAACTCTTGAATTAGAAATTTATAGAGTTTATTTATGATTATTTTTAATCATATATGGTTGCATGGATTAAATGGAAGTGTTAGAATTAGGTTACGAAGTTAGAAGGTATTAAAGTAAATATGGAAAGGTAAGTTTGAAATATTAGAGTTTGTTTTAGATTAATAAGAGAACAACAAAAGAAAGAGACGTGTTCGTGAGTAAAGAAAGAAAGAGACATGGTCGTGAGGTTAAGAGAAAAAAAGAACCTAGAAGAAACTAAAGAAAGAGGAAGAGAGTCATGTAATAATAAGAAAGAAAGAGAGAAGAAAAATGTAGAAAGAAGTAGAAGAAGAGAAACAGAAACTGAAGCAGAAAGAAGAAGAAGGAAAGAAAGATAAGGAGATAAGAAGAGAAAGAAGAATATTCAGCTGACTTTATAGGTAACCTTTATTTATACTTCTTGTTTTGATAGAAAAAAAAGCAAAGAAACTAGGTTTTTATGTGCTGAAAATGAAGAGAGAAAGAAGAGGAAGAAGAGATTTATGTTCTTAAATTTTCATGAACTTTTAATTAGATCTTAGTTCTTCTAGTTAGATAAACTAAGAGTAGATTAAATCTAAGCTCATTTTTGGATAACAGAGCTTTATGGAAGTTCTATTCATATGTGATGTTTGAATGAAAATATATTTGTTTGTAGGGAACTAAGAAAGTCGAAGGCAAGAACAAGAGGAAAAACAAACTTGATCTTGAAGTTACAAGTAAATAGGTGGGTAACATGTTTATAGTTTTTTTGATGATGGGCTGTATTATTTGATTTTATGTGTATAAATGCTTATCTTGAATCATTGTGAACATGGGAAAAATGTCCTGTGATTCTCATATCATGTTTGCTTTGTAAGAATTCTGCTGCTTTGATGTTAATGAAAAATAGAAAATTTAAGAAGCATGAAAATATGAATATGATATGAAATGTGTAAGCATTGAAAATTTGCTTGTGTGGAGAAGAGAGATACCATTTCATTCCTCACGTGCACGTTGACCTATAATGTAACACCCCACCACCATTAATTACATACCAGAACACCTGGTGGATATTCCAATATATAATCTATAATAATGGCATTTTAGAGCAAAAACATATCCAAATTAATCATGGCATCAACTATTATACAGAAAAGTCTCCAAATTTTAAAACCAACTACATTCCTCATTTCATTTCATAAAAAAACCAAACTTACATTGTAACTTTACAAAATCATCCGAATATATACAATGCCAAATCCTTATACATAACAAACTGCTTGACAGAGGAATTGCATATAAACTACTAACTAATCCTTCAGTCTTAGCTGACCGACCTTTGTCTTGAAAAAAGTACAAGAATTAGTCTTCTAGTAGAGTCTGTCTGGCTCTAACGTCCTCTCTTAGACCTGAAATATCAACGTTGCAATTTTGGTGAGTTTTGCGAACTCAATGATGTAACCATCCTCGATGGTTCATCCAATTCATACTACATATCAAATCATACAAGCATATAATTCACAATTTTCCATTTAACAATTTGCATCACATATCATAGAATGCACATATCCCAATCAATGTTAAGTACATATTCACATTACAATTCACTCAGTTAATTACACTTAATAAGTGTCTATGCAATGTTCATGTGACCCACTTTCAATTATTACGTTGTCGTGACTGAGTGCCTAAACTGTCCCGTATCTATTGTGAATACTGGGCTTATTGATACTGTCCTTTACCCATTGCGGATATAGCGCTCATTATATATATCAAGCCTTTGGCTCTATATCACATTTCGAAGCTTTAAGCTCATTTTTGGTGGCTACTTATGTCACAACTATCATTATCTGATCATGCATTCATGTATGAAATGCATCTCATTCATATTCCATCAATTATATCTTCAATCATTCCTATTTTCAGTCTCATTCCCATTCAATCACATTTTTATTCTTATATACATATATCATCAGGCCTTAGTCTGGCACTAAAAAAAAACATGTTGAGTAACACATATTTCACCAAATTCACATTCAAGGAACACTTCAATATCACATTTGATCAATTAAATTTGCATTTATGTTCTTTTTCACAATAATCATCGGACTAAGTCTGGCATGAACATTCAAGTTGAGAACCATATAGTCAATCTCATTCACATATAAGTAGCACTTCCAATGTTTTAATCATACATCAAAACTCCTTGGACATTTCTTGTCCGAAATTCAGTACACAATTCAGTAGGCATGAATCAATATCAAATTCAATTCAGTAATAAACAAAACAAGTCAAGGTGAGACCATCTTAGGTTACTCACCAATTGCTCCAGAAAGCTATTGCCTTGAAGTCTCGATAATGTCTGGATGATGGCTCTCTAAATGCTCCTCTATATCATGCAAAACACATTTACACGTATCACAATTTTGCACAATGGTATAAGTATTCAGTTATGCATGTCTATGTAGATGAAATATATACAATGCATGTTCATGACAATTCCGAGTTCGTTATCATTATTCTAGTCACATTAGTCATTTATATATCAATACTTAATTGATCAGCCCAGATTTGTCTAAAAACTTATGATTATTATCATAAGGAAAATGGTGTATTTCTGTAACACTTTCTTTTATACAATCGTTCCCCTATGCCTTAAGTTTCTAATCACTCTAAGATCATTCAATTTGGTTCAGTATTGCATGAGTTATGCTCAAAATACTGTAGACTAAGTACATTTGAAATTTATCTAGTGCATGATCATACTGTCCAATTGTACAACTCTTATCTCTCAATGTGAAGACACCTTTGTCTGATTTAGCCTAAATCAATATAGTTTATTCGATAATAATAGGATATGATTTGGGTCCCTCGGAGTGCTACAGCCTAAGCCAAGACTCACTTTCATCCTAAATCCATTAATCAAACATGTCATTATCAAAATTCTATCATGCACAGTTGATGAACCCTTCATTTTTACCTCAGTTTCAGTTTACTAACATCAATACACAGTTCAACAATTCATGATTGTTCATAAACCCCAAAACAGTACCTATTCCATATTTTTCTATATCACATGTTTTGCATTTTTTCTAGATTTTCTTATGTAAATTTCAGAACAGATTTGTATGAGCATTATGACCTAGACAATAAGGTATTTAGACAACACCTTCTACTAATAAAATATTCCACAATGTCTTAAGTGTCTAATGACATCAATTTCATGCATTTTGGTTTAGTATCATGCAAGTTATAAACAAAAATCTACAGGCTGTTTTCATACCTCGACAGAACACAGCACTCAAATTCAAGACAAATTTCAAGACTTTTAAGGATAGCTTACAAATTCTATTCCTTAATGAACAATGTATCCCTAGTCTCTAGTTTACTCTAAATCAAAATTCATCCAATTTGGATATTCAAAGATCAAGTTATAGCCAAAATACAAATGTTTGTTCAGTAAAACACTCCATATAAAATATTCCAGCACAGTTCATCATCAACCTTACATGCAATTCATTCCAATTCAAACATTATTCTCATACCATTTATCATGTTATAAAGCTCAGATTGTTACTTACCTTTTAGGCTTCCAACTTAGTTCAAAATTCCAGATTCAGTAAGCCTCCAAGCATGTAAGATTCTTCACAAACTTAAGATGGAAGCAAGGTGTTTTCGAACAGCAATAAGATGATCCCTTCCAATTGGTTTCTTAGTTATTTTGTGAAGGATTAACATGTGAATTTCGAGTAGAAATTTGGCTAGGGTTAGACTACTATTTGAAAGAGAAAACTTCATGAAATTTTGGTGGAGAAGGTGAAGAACAAAGGAGGAAGACTGCTGGCTATCCTTGCTATAATTTTGTGCTACGTGTCATCAAATTACCTAAGCCATATGTCCTAAGGCATGTAAGACATGTTCCTCATTAAGATGTTGCCATTAATCCATTCCTTGAACTGCCATTTGTTACCAATTAATTAGCCCATATGTTAATCCAAGATTGGTCCACTTTTCACTCCATAATTGGTCCATTTGTCAATTAATTCCTAATGCAATTATCACTCATTTAACTATGCCAAATGTCACTCAATTTTGAGCTTTGTCATCCTAATTTTCCATGTATCAATTAGACTTGCCACTAGGCATTTTTCCTAGTCCAAAAATACCCCAAATTTTTAGAAATTTTCCAAATGTCCGAAATGTCACCAAAAATGCGAAATTAATTCTAATACACACCAATTCAATTTTTAAGAAAAATAATATGCAATTCATATTTTTACTCACATTAAAAATTAGTTATACTCAAAAAATATCACTGAATGCATGTACAACCATATTAATGTGCAAAAATCAATATTCTCGTGTATGTGTGTGCCATATTATGCATAAGTATGAATTATACTTCCTAATTTCTCAGTAACCTTTTATAAACACTATTTTAACCTTATCCTAAGTAACAGGATGTTACATATAGCCTTCTCTCGGCTACCCTCTTGTGGCATATGAGCTCCAAAAAATGGACTCATTTCATTTATGTTGTAAACTTCGATTTCTCCATCCTATTTTATGGGATTCTCTCGAGCCATATTGTTTGTGCATTTCATTGTGATTTACTGAGCATTATATATGATGGAATGCTTTGTTTTAATGGTTGAAAAATACATGATATGATTTCTGTGATAGCATATTTTTTTATTATGTGTTTTGTGAGCTGGAGTTGTGGATATGTTAAAAACTTCTAGATTAAGGTGCTATATATGTATAGATATGTGCTTGATTGTTTATGGCTCATCACCAATGTCTATAAGTATATTAGCCACTGAGCTTCATAACTCACCCCATCATTTTCCACTCCTCAGGTGCAGAATCAGCAGATCAATAGTGAACCTTGCAAAAACTTCGGCAAATCTCTGAGAAATATTTCATTTGTGGCTAAGATAGTGTGGATCATTTTTGGTAGCTTTATAGGTACGTTAGGCATTGAGCATCCATGTTGTATTTTTGTATTATGCTACTGTTGTGGCTTTTGTTTGTAATTGAAGCAATGTACATACTTTTTTTTATTTGAGAAATGAATGACAGTAAGAGTTGAAGAATTTCTTTTCTGTTCATGTTCAAATCCTCTTCTCTATTAAGTTGTTAACTTCAGTTAGGAATACAAGTGTGAGATATTTGATGGTTTTTGGATAGATTTTATGAAGCAAATGGTTAAACTAGGAGTTTTGTATGTATAGTCTATAATTGTTGGATTCAGGTCTTTGGTTTTGTGACAATGTATATTGGTAGATGAGAGAAAATAAGAGAATAAGGGGATAAAAGTGTGTTTTGAAGGTTTAATGAATAAACTGTATTGATCTAGGCAGAATTAGATAGAATTGTCTTCATGACTCTTTCTCTTAGCTTTCTAATGACAGAAAGTTTATAATTTTTGGACTTCAGGATTGAAAGTTATGATAAATTGAAGTAAGAGTGTGCAGTCGTAAATGTCATAATCGTGCAGAAGCATGATTGCGATGAACCCCATTATTCATCAAAAGTTGCGATCATAAACAAACACAACGCAACTCCTCCTCTCTCATGGCCGTGCATTCATTCTCACGACCGTGTCATTTTTTAAGTCACAATTAAAAGCAAATAAAAATAAAAAAGTGCAAAAGTCATGCAATTAAAAGCAAATAAAAATAAAAAAGTGCAAAAGTCACGCCCGTGACTTTTGCACTTTTTATTTTTGTTTGTTTTTACTCCTACTAAGAATTTAATTCTTTTTATCTTAATGTTAGTTTTATACATACATTCTTTTATTTTAAAACGCCCTGAGGCCAACAATTTGACTAAGATTAATAACCATAGTAGTTAAATAATTTAATAACCTTTCATAAAATCTTTTAGTGGATTACTTAGGGAGGACATTATCACCTTTATTAAAGAGTTTTACTCTATAAACTTGACAAATCTATTGAATGGTCTTACTAAAGATGAGTCGCATAGAAGACATTTATTTTATGAGAGATCAAACATGGAAGTGGTTGATTTCAATTTATATAGACTCTTTTGATAATTGGGACCATGTATATGCTGCCTTTATACTACGATTCTTTCCTCCACATAAGACCATCGAGCTTAGGATAAATCTATAATTTTTACATAATATGAGAAGGAAGCATTCCATGAAACTTGGAAGAGATATAGATAATTTATTAACTAATGCGATCACCATAAATATTCCTTATAACTAGTTATATAATTTTTGTATAAAGGTCTTACTCTCACATATCTGACCTTGGTTGACATTGTTGTTGAAGAAATATTTATCAAGGAAATTATTAAAACCTTGGCCAAAAATTCATCAAATAAGGTTAAAAAGGAAAAATAAAAAATTCTCTATATGAGGTTTAAGCATCTTCAAACTTGATATTGCAAGGACCAGATATTTTTAAACAGATGAAGATCTTATTGAACCAAGGCATGAGCAATAAGGATGTACATCATTAGTGTGATATGTATGCGCATCCTCTTATGCATGTATGAATATAGCGTCTACCTCAAAATACTATAAAGATGTAAACGTCATAGCTGCTTATGGGGCAAAACTAGTTGTTAGTAATTATAACCTTGGATGAAGAAACTACCTAATTTTTTTCTATAATCAGCAACGAACTAGAGTAAGTAGACTTGTGAGATCTCCTAAGTTCTAACAAAGACCTCAATTTCAACAACCACCTTCTTTACAAAACATTAGGATAAAAGACATGCTTAAGCGATATGTCTCTTCCATTAATGCATAATTGGATAACTTAAATAAACTTAAATCTTATATTGGTCAACTTAATAAGATGATGTAGTTAGATTCTTCATCGATTCACAAATTGGAGGTGTAAGCAAGCTAATTTGTCTATATGGTAGGTAAAAAAGGTTAAGGCAAGCTTCTTAGTAACATAAAAATAAATCTAAAAGAGAGATTGTTAACTATCATACTAAGAAGTGATAAAACACTTGATGTTGTTTCCACTAAAGAAAGGAAAGTGAAAAAAATTCAGACAAGCCTAAGGAAGAGGATGAGGTGATAACAACAATATGACATTGGTGCATCAACCTATTGTTAAGTACTAAGTGCCACTTATTCCATACCTTTAAAAGATGGAAAAAACGAAGGATAAAGACAACTTCAAGAAATTCTTAGATATTTTTAAGAAACTACACAATGACATCCCTTTTACTAAAATATTAGCCTATATGTCATCTTATGCAATATTTTGTAAAGAAATCATCTTCAACAAAATAAGTTTGAAGAGTATATTGTAGTACCTTTAACCAAGGAGTGTTGTGCACTTTGGCAAAACAAACTACCACCAAAGTTAAAGGATTTAGAAATTTTTGTTATTTTATGTCATTTTAATGTTTCCAACATTTATACTAACCTTATGCCTTTATATTTTTTCAGAAGCTTAAAATAGGAAAACTTATCCAAGTAATTGTGTCACTCTAACCAGATAATAAGTTTGTTAGATACCCAATTGAGGGTATTGGAAGACTTATTACAATATAAAAATTATTTTTCCTTCCAAATTTTTTGATAATGGACATGAAATGTGAGATTAAGGTTCCTGTCATCTTATGGATACTGTTTATAAATATTGGAAGGGCATTAATTTATATTCCAAAGGATAGGTTGACATTGAGCATAAGTAATGAAAAGGAGCAATTCAACATTTTCAAGACCTTAAAAGGATCTATCTTTGATGATACTTAGTATAAGATGGACATTACTAATTCTATTGTGCACAATGGCTTACTTAAAGTTATTTATAGTTACCCTTTAAAAACTTGTTTAGATTCAGGAGTTAATGAAAAAGAGGAGGATCCTAACCTTACTGAGTATGCTTTTTGGTTGGAAGGAGAGAGATATGGAACCTGACTTTCTCATTTTTTAAGGATTTAGAAGGAGGAAAACGTAAATTGCTACTATCTACATATAAAGTACCTAGATATGATTTAAGGTGGTCACTTTCTTACTCATATTATACGTATTTAGGAGAAAATAGTACTTATCCTATTATCATCTCTTCTTCTTTAGGTTCTATACAGGAAGATAAGTTACTTATGGAAGCTAATAAGAGCTTAACTATTAAAAAGAATTTTAGAGAACCGCTAGGGTGAAGGACTTAGTTACCAAGACTAGATAAACATTAAATTTTGTGCTTACTAGGAGTTAACCCAATAATTTAGATATTTTTGTTTTAATTTGCTAGCTTTTAGGATCTTTGGTAATAATTTTAATTTATTTTCACACAATATTGATGTTTTTTGCGTTTGTTTTTAATTTGTAATATTTTTAAATTCAAAGATTTTGGTCATGATTATCTTATTTTAATTGAGAATTAATAAATTTTTTTAGGTTACATAGGAAATATTAACCTGAATTATGTAACATTAATTAGCCCAAGATAGATTATGATAGCATTAGACAAGGTTGACATCCTTTTACTATTAAAAAGTGGTACTAGTTATTCTAGTTTCCTCTTTCCTCTTATTTTATATATTTTCATTATTATTATATGTGTGAAAATAAGAAAAATGTACAACATAAATATGGGGGAGGAAATTGACTATTATGCTTATCAATTTTTTTATAATTAGCTTATCAGAGAACATTTTTAGAAAAAAATTTAATTTCAAAAGATAATTCATTGAGATGATTCATTATAAGTTTGGTTATTATTAAGATTTTATATCCCTAAGAAATAGTCATGAGGATTGATGATTAACTTAATTTGAATTTAATCACTGCAAACATTCACCATATAACTCCCTCGCTATGTAGCTATCCCTCTCTGTTTAGATCTCTACCACTAATCTACAATCCTATTCTTACCTTTCATCCTCCCTCTGTGTTTTTATTATAAATTTCTTGCCACTCCTGTATTGACTTCGCTTTGTTGAGTCCATGTTGTTCCTTACTTGCCAAAGTAACTTATAAACTGCTTTTGGAGCCTTTTACTACCTTCTAAACACCTTGATTCTTTTAGACCTTTTGTTCCTCACTAGTGTTATTATTGCTTCCTTTATTGACTTATTTTCTCCTCGTCATTGGCTCTCAGATACTCATTAGCAATCTTTTGCCCATTATTCCTCTTTTTACCCGTTAGCTTTTCCTTTTTAACTATGTTAGATAACCAAGAACCTTACTTGCATTTGATGAACCATCCAACCACCCAAACTCCACATATGAAAATACATCCGACATCTCTAACAACACTTCCTATGGCTAGAATCAGCCTTTGGTTAGTCCTCAAGATTCTCTGAAGTGTGCATGAGTGTAAGTTACTGAAAACTCAAATTTAAAAGCTAAGCTTAGCTACTATCTCGTAGTAGGGTAATCAATCGCCAAATTGTAACTACACCAATGTCCATAATGAAACTAGGATAGGACAGGTGGAATGATACTATCTTAGGATTCTTTCTTGATAAGAGGGTTTCCTTCCCAATTATAAAAGCTTGGGTTGGAATAAATTGGAGATATTATAATCTTCTAGACATTATATTCAACAAAGATGACGTATTTTTCTTTAAGTTTAACTCCCCCAATTATGCCAATCAGGTGTTAGAGATGGGACTATAGTATATTTAAAACAAACCATTTTTTAATCTAAGTTTAGGGACTTAGAGTTAATAAGAAGAATCAATCTTACTAACATACTAGAATGGATATGCATACAGGACATCCCACTCAAATACTGGATAATAGAGTGGTTAACCCACTTGGCTAGCTTTATCAAAAGACTCTTTTGTCTTGATTATGAAATAGACAAAACAAAGATAATAAAATTTACCTATGTAGCAATTGGTGCTATGAATGAATTGCCAGAGGATATCCCAATTATAAACTCGATTACAATTATACATTGATTAAAGATAAGGAAAATATAACATATAAATGGAGGCCACAAACTCTCATTCCTAAAAGGATATGGCAACCATCTAGGAGGACCTTCAAAACTGGTACCTTTTAAGAGCTCATAGGTAAAGAGCAAACATAAGATCAATCAAGGGGTTAAAAAACAAAAGCAAATCCAGATAGTGTTATAGTAAGTAGTAGATTAGATGTATGCAGTAGTAATTATAGAGCAGAAGATAATCCATTAATCAATACTCAAAATAGTAAATAGAGAAAGCTCTAATACTATTAACCCATCATATTTAGAACAAGAATAAAGGAAGATGGCATTATGTAGGATAAGTTTGGTGATTAAGCTAACTTAATTGTTATTGAAGAATTCAAGACTGTGTGCTAAAAGAAATCTAATAAGAAGAATACGAAGAAGATTAATTCTTTTTCTATCACAAAAATATTCCCAATATTACATAGAACATAAAGGGATTGAAGGCCCTTCTAAAAATCAAGTAATTAGAGACTTTATCATAAAAATAAACCCAGGTCAATAAACATTTTAGATTACAAAATGAGGAGTAGTTGTTGTAATATCCATTCTATTTTGCCCAGCCATTGGGGACTTATTACAAATCATGAATTCCATCTCAATGGCAAAATCTTAGCTATTTACAACAAATACAAGTCACAAGTTCTCAGCTCTATAAGTATTGACTAGAAAATTCATCTATTGGAACCTTAACAAGTTAATGCATATTTTAACCATATATGCATATGATAAGACTTATCAGAGATCCTCACTATGGGCAAAGCTTAAGGAAGTCTCATAAATCATTAATAGTCCATTGCTTCTAGTTGGAGACTTTAAATCCATAATACATCTAAAGGAAGTAAAAGGCTACAACTCCAACAGGCCTCTATATGAAGACTTAACGAAATGCATGCTTGACATTCAAGTCACCGACTTACCTAGTGGGATAAATTTCTACACTTGGAGAAATAGGCAAAAGGATGATACCTTATTAGGGAAAAACCTAGATAGGGGCTTATGCAATTTAGAATGGATATAATCCTTTCCTCACACTAAAGTTTTGTTCCCTAACCTAAACATATTAGACCATTCTCCAATAATTGTTCATTTTGAATCAATAAGCTTCACCCTTAGAGTTTTTTTTGATTCAAAAATTTCTTAACTAAACTGATAGGGTTTAATAAAGTTGTTATTAAGGGCCTTAGCTTATATGTTTCTAGTTCTAAGTAGTTTCAATATTCTAAAAATCTAAGAAGCATAAAGGAAGAGTTGTAATCTTCTCATAGGATGAGCATTGACAATTTGCATCATCTTCTTTATATAGCTAAAGCAACTTTTAGTAATGCTTAATTCAAGCTTTAACTCAATCCAACTTGCTATATTCTTTAGGAAGTAGAAAGAAGACCTTACATAGTTACGCGTAAGCATTGACTGTTGATTAGTCTCTAATGAAAGAGATATATAAAAACACTACTTTCTTTCATATGTTAGTTATTTCTAGAAAGGTTAGTAACAAGATTATTGCTTTTGAGAGAAATAAGACCTTTTTGATCACTTAAATTCAATTCATCAAGGAAGCTAAAAGATCATTCTCATATTCACTAAGGTCTCTTTCACCTTGTATTTCTTCTATTACTATTATTGAATAAATCATTAAGTTTAAGTTGTTAATACGTAAAGTTGAAGCTCTCTCTAGGTTGGTTAATATAAAAGAGCTCGAAAAAAACACTCAACTCCTTGTCCCCTTTTAAAGCACCTAGCCTTGAAGGGTTTAACATTCACGTTTTTATTAAGACCTGCCCCTAAAAAAATGGAGTAGTGGTTGATGCCAATCATGAATTCTTCTCAAGGAAAAGGATGCTTAAAGAATTAAATAATACCTTCATTACCTTAGTCGCTAAAGGAAAACAGGTAGAAATTCTTGAAGGATTACTGGCCCATCTCATATTGTAACTCTGTGTATAAGGTGATGCCCAAGGTGATTGCTAAAAGGATGAAATGTATCCTACAAGCTCACATAGATCCTTCTAAAGGTGCGTATATCCCCAAGAGGATTGTACTAGCTTAGGAGTTTTTCAAGTATTGTAATGAGAAAAGAGGATACAAAAATTGTGCCCTAGAAATTTAATTTTTAGAAGGCATATGATACTATGGAATGGAGTTTCATACTCAACACATTAAGAACCTTTAGTTTCCCTAGTAATTTTATTGATTATATTGAAAAATGTTTATCCATAGTCTTATACAAATATCAGTAAATGGTGAACCTTCTAGCTCAATCCAAGGCTCTTAGGGCATCAAGTAAGAGGACCCTATATCCCCTTACCTATTCTCTTTGGTAACAAAAGTATTTAGTAACTTTTAAGAAAAATTATCGAAAGGATTAGTTCTTTTAAGTTCCATCCCAGATGCAGAAGGTTGGGGACAATTATCTTGAACTTTGTTAATGATGTTTTCATATTCTCCAAAGCATATAGCAAATCAATATTTTCACTTCCCTCATTAGTGCATTGGGGTTGCTTCACAAGATGTTAGGTTTGAGTATAAATAAAGATAAGTGTATTTTGTTTGTATTTGTTAGCGCTCGTAGTCAAGCTACATTGCTTTCTTTAATCACTGAGTTAGATTGCTCGACTTTCATCAAAAACCTAGGTACCCCAATTTTATTAACTAGTGCTAAAATAAAGTGCTTTGAACTATGCAAATCAAAGAAACATTGAAGCCTAGGCATACATTCGGTTAAAGTTTCCAATTTATTCCTATTTACTAAGAGAATATGGAGGTTATTACAAGATGAACATGCCTTATAGGTAAGGTGAGTTTATATATATATTACATCAAAGACTAAAACTTCTAGAATGCTAAGCTCCTTAGTAATGCTTCATCTTTAATGAAATTCCTATTCAAAATGAGAACTAAGACAAGGAACTCATGCACAAGTATTACTGTTAGTTTCAAGCATACTTCCTTTTAGTATGATTGTTGGAACCCGTTAGTGCTTTTAAGGTAATGCGATGAAGCTAACTCACTGAGAGTAGTTCTTAGGCCAAATGTTACAGTAGCTTAAGCACTCTTAGTTAAAAACACCTTCAACTCTTTTCCTTCAACAACTATTTTTGCCTTGCTATTAAATTATAGGTTGGATAGTATTAAACACGACACAATTAAATGGAAACACTCACCATCTAATGAATTCACCAACAAATTTTGTTCAAAATTGCTCAATTGTTCAAATGACGAGGTTCTATGACATAAGCTTGAATGGCACATTATACTATCCTGGTTTAATTATTATACTGAGTAATGTGTTCTACATGCATTTTATAGAGTATGCTCTATTTATGGTATACTAGAGTAATTTAAGCATTCAAATGTATTATTGAGGTTGTAACATAGATCACGGATAGGCAAAAGATGGTTCTAGACTCGATCAAAAAATTTTCAAACAATTTAACTTCCAAAAGCTATGGAATGAGTCTGAAGGAGCTTTAAAGCCTTAAAATGTGCTTTGGAGATTTAGGTGGCACTTTTGAATGAAATCCGGAGACATTCAATGATTTCCAATTTCAATCCGAAAATTCTTTTAAGAAATAAAAAAAGTTACCGAATAATTTCAAAATATGATGAAAAGCTATGAAATTAGGATTAGAGACAAACTTAAATGGGTCAAAATAGAGGTTGTTTGAATAGAATTTAAGTAATCCGAAATTATTGGACTAAAATGCTCTTTTTGGAAAATAATGGGTATTGATGATTTTAAACCCATTCAATATTTTTAAAAGCATCTAATCAATGTATTGACCTTAATTAGAGTATTTCACGATCAATTTGATGATAAGATGGTTGTGGAATATTTTTGAAATTTAATTCAATTAGTAGGTGAATTAAAGGTGTTAAAGGGCGATTTGGTCTTTCTATACTCATTAAGGTCAATTTGGTCTTTTTACATGATATTAGTGGATTGGTGAGTCGTTAGAGATGACCAATGAGAAAATGACGTGTGTGATGAGTCATTAGTGATGACAAATAAGAAGGCGACATGTGTGATCACTTAATTGAGTATAAAAATAACATTTTGTTTAATTCTTTTAACATAGTCGTAAGAGTGAATGGGGACTGCACGTGAGAGTGGAAAAATAAGAACAAAAGAAGAGAGAGAAAGGTGAGTTACGACCATTGATGAGAGAAAGGAAGGAAGAGAGAGGAAAAAAGAAAAGAGAAAGGAGAAGAGAGGTTCAACTATGGCGATGGAGAAGTGATCCAAAGCATTTTTCATGGTCTTCTACCTCCATTCAAGCATCCAATAAGGTTCTGTAGCCATACAAGTGAAAAGGAAGGAGAAAATGGGTAGGTACGTTTACTAGTTTTGGTCAAAATTTAGGCTTGTTGTGTTATAGTTTAGATCTGGTTTTGATGATGTGATTTACACCCTTTTGATGTAAGATCAAGGTTTTATTACATTTGAAGAAATTGGGAGAATAAAATCAAGAAAATATAACGTGTGAAGCCTTGGTCAAATTTGGTCAAAGGTGAGATATATTGCCTAAAGCATTTTATTTTGTAGTTTGATGATTTAAGATTAATGAATGGCATTAGGAAGTTAGTTTAATGATAAAAGAATGAAAGAAAAACCATGGAAATGTTGGATGAGTTTTTAGCCATGGCTAGGGTTGTTAATGCAATATGATCCAAAGTCCTATTTTGATGTTTTATGATGTTTATAGCATGATTTTGATGCTAATGAAGTAAAGAAATAAAAAAGAATTGGTTTGGAATTAGTTTTAATTGAAATTCTACCAAGGGTGCTTGATTTTGTAAAATTAGTTAATGAATTTTTATAGCTTAAATGAGTGTATTAAAATGTCATGGAAGTGAATCTGGAAGTTAGAAATCAAATTGAATTAAATTGGAAAGGTTTAAAATAAAATATTTTAAGTTTAAAGGCATTTTTGTTACAAAAGCATGGCTATGATGTAATGATCATATAAAGTGATTAAGGATGGTCATTAAGTGTATTTGTGGTATTGGAAAAATGAAGTGTTATGTTATTATTTGGAGAAAAATTAGTATATGGAGTGCATATGGAAAGTAATGAAGTTGGCATGTATTATGGTGTATTTGATTGGAAAATGTGTTAAGAAATTAAATGTATTCATCATCTAAAAACGAAGCCAACTGAAGGATTTTGAAGCGGTGAAAATGAAACTAGCAAGTTGTTAGTGTATTTTAATTGTTTTATATGACTAAATTCTTTACAAAAGAATTGAAGACATGTAAGTGTACTTTAAATTGATTTTATGCAAATAGTTTTTATTTGATCATAAAATGAATATTATGCTGAGTTTTATGTAAATGATATTTTACAAGTGAATATTGTTATTTCATTTTTAACACCAGCCTTAATTGGAGCATTTCATAACCTACCTATTCTTGTGAACTAGTAAATAGCTGTCAATGTAGTGATCATATAGACGCAATCATCTTTTAATATTCTAGTCTCTAATAGTTTATAATTTGATTGCCTTTTATGATTATACTATACCGTTCACTTTCTAAAAAATAATTTTCAATTTACTTCATTAATTTTGAGAACAGGTACTTAATTTAAATTATGATAATTTGCATATAATTTGGATATGCAAATTTGGTTAGAAGTGAAATCTTTATTAAGCATTTTCAGTGTCTCAAAAAGAAAAATAAAATAAAATGTGTATAAAATAAATTCACTTTATTAGTTGTAAACTAAATCACTGCAAGAAAAATGTCATTTTGCGTTGGAAATTACTGACAGAAATCTTTAATAATCTATCGATAACACATATTATCGACGGAATTTTTTGACTGACGAAAGCATCGTAGATTTGGTGGTAGCTAATACTTACCGACGGTCGAAGATTATTCTATCAGTAATGTACCGTCATTTCCTACCGTCAGAAAATTTAGTGTCAGAATATTACTTGCCGTCGATAACTATACTAACGGTTTGCTTTGTGCCTAACCGTCGATAAAATTTAGCGACGGTAGAGTTCTTCTGTTGGAATAATTATCGATGGTAACAAGCGTACCGTCTGTATATTTCTAAAAGCTTAACCGATGGAACTTCGGTAATTCCTTCTATCTTAGCGACGGAAGAACTCGTTTACCGTTGGTAATTTTTCTTGTATTTATCGACGGACATTTTTTCCATTGGTAAATGTGTTACTTAATTTTTTAAAATATGTAATATATATCATCATTATATTTAAATTATGATTAATGCGTAATTTTAATAATTAGAAATTTATAGTATGCATGTAATTTGCAGAAATAGCAATTTTGATTAATGATTAAAAAAGTTAAAATATCTTAATTGATAATAAAAACATTAGATTGTAAATAATAAGTATTTGTAATACAAATAAAATGACCAAAAGTACACTATTGATCTGGAGATGGAGGATGCTCTGGTTAGCCCTTGCGCTTCAATTCATCCACCTCTTGACGGAGTTGAAAGATGAGCTGCATTGATTGTTGTTGCTGTGCCATCGATTATTGCAACTGTTCCAACGTCTGTTGAAAATGGGTCGACAATGTCTGCATTATGCTCTCTAATGCTTTCACTTGACTAGTGGTAGACTGCCTAGCAGCTGTTGCTGTACTGGATATAGAAGATTGCGAATAACAAGTGTTCGCAAATGAATCTAAGCCGAATATCCTCCTATGCCGATCCCTACCACCCACTGTTTCAAGATAAGTTTCAGTATCATCAACAGCTTTAGATTGTTGAGACCTTATTTCAATGCTTTGTTGTATTTGGTCCTACCAGAAAGTAATGTTTATAATTAGTAAGTGATAATTATTAAGCATTATTAATATTAAATCATAAATTTCACATATATTGAGTTCTCTATAAAGATTGTTGACGAATGTCACACCGTCATGCTTCTTAGTGTGAGTGTGCAGAAATAGCTTACAGGGTGTAAGCCTCATGCCCATAGACTTTTCCTGCATAAGAATTAAATGTAATTATAAGTGAAATAGATTTTATAAAAATTTTGGCAAAGTTTCCTCTATTTTTATGAAATCTACCCTCTGTTAAACAATGAACAAAGCTAAAACTATAGCTATAAATGACACCAGTATAACATACAAATTTTAACACATCAAATTCAATTAAAATACAACAAAAAAGAGATGAGAATATAACTGTAAATTATAAATACTTACAAGTCTCTGTGCATGCTCTTGGTGGGTAATAGATCCTCTCGTATATATAGGAAGACTCTCTCCCTCGGTCCTCCTCGTTTATTGGCTGAATTACGCTGTGAAATGGACATGGCCTCAGGTGATGTCCAATACTACAGCCAATGACTTCATATGTCTTCAGAAATGTAAGGTGATCGTACAGTTTCCCTGCGTATCACACCAACAAAGTCGCGATAACGTGTACGCGCTCTCGACTCCCATACTTTATAGATAAGCTCGTCAAATTGAGAATCCCAAAAAAAGTCTTTTTGTAATAAAAGGAAAAATATTCGATAAATACTTTTGATGTAATCATATTTATCAAATTAATATATAAAAATGTTAATTAACAAAGGACATAATAATTTCTTTCGTACCACAATCTCATGAAAGTAAAATGCTTTTGTCGCCTGAGAGATATTCTTCCATGTATAGCCTTCAGGATCAATCTTCTCCTTAAATTTCGACGTCATGTTTCTTGAACAGAGTCTAGATGGAAAGAACCTAATATAAAAACAAATAAATTTATACAATGTTTAAAATTTAAACCTATAACTAAATTGTAACATATAATGGTTCAAGTATTTTCACTTACATATTATTGACAATTATGATGTATTTGTGTCCATCTAGTCCTTCAGCTCTAGGCTAGCGGCCATCTCCTTCATCCGTATTATTTACCCCTGATGCGGATGAATGAGTGGTGGACTTTGTACGGGTAGCAGTAAATGATGGAGTGGTGGATGGTGTAGCCTCATCTGCCAGTTTAGTAAGTAGAGGGGGTGGAGGGGGTGGAGGTGTATCATCCCTAGTTGCTACACCATGAGATCCTTCACTTGTACAGTAAATATCTCCGAATCGTGGTCTGAATCTTACTCCCGAAAAATTTTGTCTTCTCTTTGGTGCCATATTTCAACCTGAAATCAAT